>JANHFX010026189.1:15048-41983 GCA_027560015.1 Chloroceryle amazona
GAATTATATGCTGTATACAATTTGTCTGAAAGCACTTTTTCAACTACATCACTAAGAATGTTGACTGTTTTCCAGAGCCAAGAGGTTTATACCTGATGTTTCACTCCACCATCAGTGGAAGAAACTTACGGAATGGAAATAAAAGCAACAAGGTTACTGTACTTCTGTGGTCTCCTGTTGTCTACTGTGAGAATGTGATAGGATTCGTGAGAATGGGATAGGATTCATCACGTGCATAATTTATAGCTGAAAGGATACTCTGAGATTGTCTGCATGATTCTCATTAATTTCCACAAAATGGCTGTCATTTTACAGTATTTGTGGTTTAGGAGCAAATTGCACTTTAAGTATGTATAAACAATAGAGTTCCTGATACTGTAGTTTGATCGACTCAGTAGCACAAGTCAAAGTTCATTTGTTTGTATTAGCAAATCTTCATTGATTCATTGTAAATTAGGGTTGGTTTCTCTTTAAAAAAGCACAAGAAAATTTAAGTCATTGACACAAGAAAGAACATTCTGTACTTCCCATCAGATTTGTTTTCTCCTCTACCATTTGTTTTGCAGGGAAAGCCTGAATTTTCCCCATGGGCAGCTCCAAATTCAGTTGTGTCAGGGGGGGTCCTGAGCAAAGAGCAGCAGCCACATGGATCCCGGCTCATGTACAGAAAAGGCTGCCCTGCCTTTGACTGATAGAACAAAGCACACTTCAAAGCACTGAAAAGTTTGAGCCTGCCCTTGGTTAGGTCAGTGAAACGTTTCCATGGGTCTGAATTTTCAAGGTAAAGACACAATTTTGAAACCCCCAACTGTCTTGCTGCTCTGCATGTAGGCAGCTCACCATGGCCTGATGAATAATGAAGTGAAAATCTAACCAGTTAATGATTTCAAGAAAGGAGAAACATTTAAATAAGAACAGACTCACTTCCTCTTTCTACAGTTTTGCCTTGCCAGCCAAGAGCAAAAACCTCTTCTACAACACAGAGACACTTTCAAAGTGTTCAGTTAAAGGCAAAATTATTAGTTCTATATACATGCGTACAACTGTACCATTTACATCAGCATGGCATCTGGCCTATTACTGGTAAGGTTGCAGGGACTTGATCCAACTTTTCATCAATGGGCTGAAGAAGGAAAGATATTGCACCAGCACTCTTTTTTAAGGCCAATTTACACTGTCAAAGCAGAATAACTGAGCCATACTTTGTGCAAGAACTAGAGATCATATGACAAATACCAGGCATGCATGACATCCATTACTGAACCATTATTATCAAAACTGGTTCTTAGGAGCAAGTGTGAAAAATAATATAAGGACAGCTAGGAAGATATCACTGAGTCAGATACAGGGAGCTATGCCATAAACAAGTGAACAAATTCAGTTCTTGCAGCAATACTGTAAAGTAGCTGTGTTCCTGAAGTATCTGTTGCTTCTTTTCACACTTTCTTAGCACATTTCATATTCCAGGTTAGCAGCTTTGGTGTGCCTTTGATCTCTGTAGCAACAGGGGAATTGCCAGTTAAATTGTCACTTTTTCAAACTCTCTGTCAAAGACACATCTTCTCTCACATGCAAACTCAGCAGCCCTTAGTGAGATTAAGTGTAGGATTAGTAAAAGGATAGGAATGTTTGTATTCATTGATTTTCTTTTTGCTTATTTAAAAAAAATATTTCCAGAACCGTGATTATTAGACTTAAGCATGTCTTCATCTCATGAAAGAGAGCAGCCTAAATTCTTGAAGAGACCTCGCTGGGGGTATCGAAATTTTTAGAAGTATTCGAGGTCTATTTTTCCTAATGCAGATTAAAAACAGACTGAAAATTAGAGTGTTTCCTTTAAAAATGGATGTGTGGGGGAAGTGATGCTCAGTTCACATTTGGCTGTCTGTAACAACTGATCTTTAAGAGATTATAAAACATGGGTCACATTCTGCTCTCACATACACACCCTGTGATGTTGTTTCCACATGATGTCATTGAAAAGGAGGAGTACTAGTACAAAAGGTTTGATGGAATTTAACTCAAGGATTGTAAAAGGTTCTATTTCTGTTCTTGGGATTAAATTGTCTGGTCAGAGCTCTATTACAGGTTACTCTCTGCAATCATGAATGAAATTATTTTGTTGAGCAATTTGTTTCCTCATCCCCATACTGGCACAGATTTCAAGCTCTTAGTGAGAATGGAAGCTTACAAAGCAGAAGAGTGGATACTATGATGGTGAACAGTTCTTTATCGTGACAGAAACCTCACGGAAATCAATTGAATTATCTTCAGTATAAGTTGCAGTTCAACTTTGTGCAGGTATCAGCTATCAAGTCCATATTTTGTTTAGATGGTAGCCACAACCAGCAACAACCTGGAAAGCTAGAAGTCTCCATGAGTACCGCAGTCCCCAGAGTTCTGTCCACTGAATCTTCAATGAACAAGATCTAATAAGAGGAGCAAACTAGTATTTCTAAAAAGACTTATCTTCAAGAAGCTCTACACCAAGGCGTAAACCTTATGTTGCAGGTTTGCTTCCATTAGCTGTTCCAGTGGAAAGCAAAGATGCCTTTGCATCTGAAAAAAAAAAATTAGGTCCATCTGTGTACTGAAAAAAAAAAGCAAAGCAATGGAGATAACGATTCCAGATCTGGCATGTGATACCTACAACAAAGAAATGGATATGTAGTACAGTAGATGTCACCACATTTCCCATCTACCACCATCCCCTCACTGAACTGAGGAATCCTCTTCTCTGATCTCAGTTTAGCCAAGCTAAGCATGGCAGAGCTGAGGTACGGTTTTCAATTTCCAATTACTGTAAAGCTAGCCAATCACTGTCAGTACAAAGTGTGGAGGTAAAGACTTGGTTAATGGGCCAACATTGTTACATGTTGCAATGATCCAGCTCTACCTAAAACAGTCTTAATGACTCACAAAAGAAATTAAGTCCTGAAATGAGAACACAATATTCTAGACCACAATTAAGAAGAAAAATACAAAATTTAGAGTCTAGTAAGAAGCAACAACTACTTCCATCTAATTGTCAAAAGTAGTAAGAAACAAACCAGATAAAAGCAATATGATACCTGTAATGAGAAAGATTTTTTGAACACATTTCTTTGAAATACTCACTTAGATACAGACAACAGGTAAACATTAAACTAATCTCCTTAAAAAGACCACTTTTTACCCCTGCAGGATTTTACAGTCTCCAGATAAATGAGTTCAGACACTGTATGTTAAAGGAGTGATGGGGCACTGAATGTTAACATGAGGCTGTATTATGCTTTTGTTTTAAGCAGAAAAATTAAGCAGAAACTGCAAACAACAAATTTATGTTTAGTGACTTTCTCCCTATCACCGTATTTCTAATGCTGCTCTAATATTACTAAGAGTGGAAAAACACAGCAGAATTACTTTAGACTGCTGGAGTGATGATGCATTTGTTCTTTTCTCACCAAACTGGAGATGAAAGTGTTGTGCATCACACCTACTTGCAAAGACATACACACACCTGAAGGATCACTCGGTGTGGCACACCTAAAGAGTGACAGTTTTGAGTGAAGGTACAATAACAGTGCAAAACCTCAGGAGAGAGAAGGAAATGGCAACATTTGTCATGATGGTCTCCAGAATGATGGAGAAAACAGCAGCAGTCTGTCTCCCACCCCATTAAAAGCTCACCCACTGGTAGTCTGCTTTCTTCCTTGCATCAGGTATCTCTAAAGCAGCTAAAAGCAGATTTAGTAGCATGCTGTCACACTGCTTAGCATTGGCGAGAGCAGATGCACTTCTTTCAGCTTGACAAAGGAGACCCATGAGTTCTCTCTAAGAGATTCAAAGACTTTTCCAGGTAGTTACCTGTTCAAAGTCTGTGGGGAGATAGCAGGGGAGGAGCATTACTTTCCCCCATTATCTCTTCTCAGCCAGTGAACAATGAAGTCCAGTTCTCCTCCCTAATCCAGGTTTAGGAAGGGAATCCGTAGATAGCTACAGCCCTGTACACAGCACACTCAGCCTGAGAGACCTTCAGGTGCCCAGCACTTATCAGGAGTAAATGAGATATCCGAATGTTTCTCCTTTTCTGAACAGGGGACAGAATGCCTGATGCTGATGACATGATACCACAACTTTTGTAAGTGCTGGCTGTTTTTAGTGGTGACACTTAATCAGTCCCAGCAGAGTTTGCATATATTTCAAATATTCAGTGAGCATCTTGTGATGTTTTACTGATGTGGTGAGCCAGTGGATTTTGTTTCCCATTGACCTCTATCAAGAGAAGAAGTCTTTACAAGACAAATAGGACTTGAAAACTCTCTCTAATGTCAGCTATGTGCTCAAACTAGAATATGAACAGAGGCTTTCCTCTGGGGAGGCTGAGCTCAGGGAACTGCCAGGGCTGCAGTCTCCATAGTGGGTGACCAGGTTACTCTGAGCAAGGGGTACATCTTACTTGGTCTTTTACAGATGTGCTCACAGACAGAGAGCTCTCCATTCAGAGGGAATGCCTGGATCAGCCTCAGTTACCACTGTTGAAATTCCTCCATCACACACTCTGTACGGACAAGTTTCTTATATCATTCCTTGTATCTGTGGGCAACTGTGGTCACAAGTGGTTTGACCAGGTTCAGTCTAGACATAAGTTAGTCCAAAGTTAGTCAAGCTATTGGTGGAATAGGGCTCTGCATATGAATAACACACATTCCTACATCAATACAGTATTTATGCCTAATTCTAGACTTTTGGAAAAAGGTACTCAAGAAGAATTAGAAACTATGTACAAATCCTGTCACACATTATTGAGTATCTCTTGATCAATATCTTGTCTTCTCACAGAACTCCTAAGTACAATTATCCACTTTTAGGCATATGAGATGCTTACAACTATGCCCATTCAGATTCAAGTTTTTCAGGTGTTGTGTACCACTGCTTTATTTGTTTTATTTCATCATCCAAAACCAACAGTCTATGTGAGGTGATACAGGTAAAAAGCAGGAACACACATACCATTTAAAAGAAGTACATGAGTAATGAATTATTGTCTTTCTAGTGGTACTCTACCTAAATCCATCTGAAGTTTACTTCTCTGACTAAAGCAGTAACACAGACCCTTCAAAAGTGGGTATTAAATATGTTCACTAAAGTGGCTCAAAGAGTCTTTCAATTAGTAAGACCGGAGCATATTTCCGTATTTTTGTCCATGCAGAAAAATGAGGGATTTCTCAGAACAGAAAATGGTTTTGGTTCCTTAGCCTCCTTCTTTGAGGCATTTTAAAAAATGGCCGAAGTCTGGATGACATTTTGTTATGTATGTTAAAACATGTCATGAGAGGATAAGTGAAATGGCAGACATTTAGCATCTATTTGAAATTCAAGAAAAAAAATAATTGTTGACAAATACAAACTATTTGTCTTAACTACTATGGTCATCATGAGGATTGTAACACATTTAATTAGAATTACTACCCTGTGGGAGAAACATGGATTTCATCATCTTTCAGTAAGATACAGAATGGGATCAGCTGATAAAAAAATAATTTAATACAGATGTGTATATGTTATAAGCAGTCCTTTTCTAACTCGAGTTAAGGAACTTAATTTCTAAATCTTTATTATACTGTGCTATTAAAGGCTTTGCTTTTCTGTAAATCTTGTTGTTCCATAGAAGAATTTTTAGTTTAATACTCAACGTTTCTCTAAAACATCCAGAAAAAAAGATGGGTCAGATATTACCATGTGTTAAATGTTGACTTTTTTCCTAACAGCAATCACTATCTTACTGATATGGAGTAATGTTGGTTTGGTAATGATGCAATCTTGTACATTCCAGTGTGTAAATAGGTCCATTTTTGTCCTGCAATTTTTTTAATCTGTCATTACCACTGTAATCCAGTATTTCTAGTAAGATTCATCTGTATTTTGCATAAACAGAGCTACAGTAAACTGAACTTCACAAAGAAGATGAGCTTAGTTAAGAGAAGATTTATTTTTGAATGAAATAAACTTGAACCACAAGATAACATATAAATAACAACTATGAATTTGCAATTTTGGATTTAATAGTCAACATTCAGTTCTTAGAGTAGAGCATCTTGCTTGGGAACACTTGGCAATAGTAAACTATGGCTTACAGGTGTCCAACAGTTAAAATGTTAGGCATGGGCTACCTAATGAAGACCCTACCCTAGGAACGGTCTGCTGCCTGATCGCTTCCTGCGCTCAACTGCAGAATGACCTGACCATGCTGACTTCCTAGCTGTGCTAAAAGAATGCTCAAACACACCATATCTGAATCTTTTTTGTACATTCATGCCGACAAAACTCTTCCAATGACTTTAGCTGAATGTCGACTCCAACCAAGTAGAAGGTTCTTCATATAATTAGGGTGCTGGACAGGTTTTGGACTGTGCATTGGTTCACATCATGGCTTTTTTAATGGATTGATATCTAAGCTGAGATAATTCACTTTCACCTCCCAGTGACTCAGTTCCTTACCTGTAAATTGCATTTGCCATTATTGTCCTCATGTATGACCTTCAACACATCTGGACCTCAGGCAGCTCTATAATAAAAGCAACAGCAATCCCTGGACAGACCCCAAAAGCAATGTAAAGAGAATGATCATGTCATACATGTAGGAACTAGTTGATACAAGTTATGGAAAAACAGCTAGTAGCTCTTACATTCTCTTCGCTCCTCCTGTAAGTTACAGGAAAATTAACAGGTACAGAATTTCAAGAGAACAAGTGAGGAAAACAAAGTACTGAGTTGTGTCAATCAAACATTGTCAATTTCATAAACTCTAAGACTGCTCTTAACTGGTCTTTCGTTTTGAATGTGTTCTGACTATAACTCAGTACAGTTTTACTTTGGAAAAATTGGTGAGAAATATATGGGAAAAATAAATTTGTTCTGATATATTCCTATTTATATGAATCTACACACATATATGTGTGCCTTCCTTTTGTGCTGATGAAGTTATATAGGCTGAGGAAATTTTCCAGTCTTCCTTTTTTCTGCCACTACCTTAAAAATTTATAGAAGCTCCACAGAGCTTCCATAGTGTCCATTGAGTATTCATTATGATGCCTACTTTAGCTTAACAGTCAAATCTTATTTTCTTCCACCTCCCATCTTTCTGCATCTTGACCAGGAAACCACCAGCATTTTTTCCTGCAAAGTTGGCTCATTTAAGGGCAGGTTTATGTTTTATTTTATTTTTCATTTTCAGTTTCAGCAGCTTATGGTAGTGACTTCCAAGAAAGCACAGCCAAGGTCTTTGGACCTTGGTCAGCCTCTCCTTGGCAATGGATTGAACACACCCTGATTAATGGCAGCCATCTCTTAGTGCAGCCAAACTCTCCACAGAAGGTTGGTCATAAGTCAAGAATTTTTTTGTTGAGCACATAGAAACTGAAAATGATTGTAGGCTGGCCTTTGGAGGCAGTCTTTCATATGGGTAGCAACAGGACACTACTACAAGAAAGCAGTCCTGGTAAATTAGAAGAACCTCTCCAAAACAAGGAAGAACAGCAATGCCATGAAAGCATTTGTAAAATGTTTATTATGGATGTATTCCTTCTGTTAACATTCTCAGAAACTCTTGCATCCTTAAAAAAAGTTTCAGTGGAAAAAAATTCCTCTGAAACAAAACCAAGAAAAAAATACATGAAGCATTGAAAATTTTCAGCCAAACAAGTCATGCTTGGCAAGGTTAAAAGCAACTGACAATAGCATCCTAGGTAAGAGTAATGTTAGGCAATCTTAAGTAGACACTGATACCTGAACGACCTCTAATTTAAAGCAAAGCTCTGATAAACACCTACCTTGTTGCACAGAAGTGAATTTTACATGTCTTACAAACAGCACAAGAAGACTTGTAGAACTCCTTCACTTTGACATTTCATTTTCACTTTGGATGAAAAGATGTCACTTGGTGATGTGACAGCAGTGCCAAGTATTATATCTGCAGCATCACTGGCTTTGTCAAACCAACATGGATAATTCAAGGCTACTGCCTTCCCCTTTTAAAATACTGCTATGCCTGGGTTTAATTTTATTTCTTGCTTACCAAAATAACCCTGTATGGGAAAGGGAATGTTAGAGCTATTGCACATCTCAGATTTCAGGAGATTGTTGGAGGAAATATTCACCCCCAAAGCAAGAAAAATATTTGTAGCTCTACTTTAATTTCTGGATTGCAGAGTAAAAACTCTTGCAACACTGAAAAGATCCTTTTGACCATCATCACACTGCATGGACATTAACTATTGCAGATACTGTTACTAGTAACAAGTTTGTTTTCTGCACTGTGTATCCAGATAATGAAGAATTTTCCTGGGTTTTGGTTGGTTTTTGTTGTTTTGTTGTTGTTGTTTGTTTGTTTTGTTGGTTTTGGTTTTGGTTGTTTGGTTGGTTTTTTTAATCTAAATACTTCTATAGCTTGTCTTAGAGTAGTGCTTTATAACTTCAAACCATAATGAAATATTAATAGATATTTATCAGTCTTGAGGAGGGCATTGAAAAAATGGTGAGATAGTGGTCATACAAGAGGGCTGTGACAACTAAAACTGAGTACAGACCCCCTCAGTTTCTGCTCAAAGTCTTTATAACAGCATTATCTTCTCTAAATGCAAGACCCAGAAATAACATATGGTTTTCCTCTAAATGCATATTCTTTATTTGTATTCCAGTAGCTCACAGAAGTTCCCAGAATCTAGACTAAGAATTTGATTTAGTAGTTTCTGTCCAAACTCAGCATAAAAATATATTAAAGCCTTAATATATTAAAAATATATTAAGCCTTAGAAAGTCAACAGATGAAGATAGCTCAGGAGGACAAAGAAACAGTGGAAAAGTTTGGTGATAAGAGAAGGAAGCAGCAGAGCTGTATAGGCCACTGTGAGGGGAAGCGTTCTCCCATACCAACCACTCAGCTCTCTTAGCAGTGACCATAGGTACAATGATAAAGAAGAACTTTGAAAAAGGTGGACATGCAGCAGATGCTGAAGAGGACCTTATTTCAGATTTATGCAGCAGTACATGGAAAGCACAAAGGTTCCATTTTGGAGATTTAAAACACCATAGTGGAAGATTGCAGGTTGGGCTGATCAGAGGTGTGAGATATTATCTTCCCATAGGTGATAGGTAGAACTTGTATGAAGGGTCTTTTAAGTGAAGGTAAATAGGTTACATACCAAATGTTAAAGAAGGAAAAATAAGTGGGGACGTAAGAACTGAAGTGAGCTGCAGTCAAAATGACAGGTTGGAAAGATTTATAAGACTGAGACAAGGTGTCCTTAATCTCTGCCAAAGGCCAGAATATTTCTGTTATGGCACAAGGTGTGAGGAGTCTTAAGAGCCATACCAGCCTGACCATACATCTGAAGAATCTTACTCAATGTGAAAAAGAATTGTGAGGACGTAAAACGGTTACAAGACATATCAATGGCTTGTTCTCTTTAGGTGCACTGATGTAAATCAAAAAGCACAATCAGGGCCAACGGAGTTGTATAAATGAGTAAGAGAAGAATGCAATACACAAGTAATTAATCCACCTTGAACTGTAGCATCTGCTTATCTCCCTCTGAAAAATTATAAAGAGGTTGTTTTGGAGTCATACTTACAACCCCTTTTTCCTCGTGGATTTCAGTTACTTCTCTGAGGACCATAGTATTTTATTAAAGAAAATTAGATCAAAATTTGCATGAACCCTCAGCCCCCTCCAATGCCCCTTTACTTCTCTGTCCCACACAACAAAGTCACTGAGACTCCACTCAGGGATACCCAGAAGTTGTTTGGACATTTCAATTTGAAGCACGTCAGAGCTCTCTGTATATTACACAACCCAGACTTTAGAGGGGGAGCTGCATTAAACAACAAAAGGCTGTGGCTGACTCCAACAAGAGACTTCTTGTTTCCAGTCTGGTGAGTTGAACACTGAAGAGACAACTGATGGCAACAGTTACCAAGGTGCACAGTCCTGTGTCCTCTTAGATGCTCAAAATGCCATTGATTTCTAGGGCTGGCTGTATAGTTTTATCATAGGAACAACCTCATCCCTTAATGCTTGGCTATGCAGTAGGAGCATATAAGGAGGAAGGTGCCAGTTACATCCAAAAATCTGTCCAATACATCTAATCAGTCTTTACTGAGGTTTATACACCCTGCCAGATCTCCCATATGGAATAGCACCTTACTCTGATGGAAGCTGCATGAAAACCATGAGAACATGTGAGGAATCAGGTGTTACTCACCAAGGCTAAGAACTTGAGGAGTTGGCTCACTGAATGTAACTTTTATATTATGCCATCTTACCAGGTGGGGCAGTCCTGTATGGAAGTCAATAATTTCCACAAGATACGATGACAGCAGGTTGGGATTGCTAAATAACTGGACCATGTTAGATCAGAGTGTTCACAGGCTCTCCAATAAATTTAAGATCATGTTATCGGCTGTTTATTGTAGACAACATAAGCATTGAGGAGATTCCAGCACTGACTGCCTCAACATTAGAAAGAGCATTTATGATTGTTGTCACACACATACACAAAGAAAGTAAAATAATCAGCTCAGCCTGAACAACATTTAGAGATATAAAGCTTTTACATCTCTCAGTCTTCTTTTCTTTGTGATTTCTATGAGAGTCTCATTTCCATGGATGTTATGCACTTGCTTTCAGAGGAATTCAATATTTTCATTTACAAAAGTAATTTCACAACAAAGTAACAGAGAGAAGTGTCCTGGGTATTCATTTTCTGAGCCAGGCTTTCAAATTCATTTGTGTTGCAAGTAGCAGAGAAGACATGAAGAGGTATAAATCCTCTATACCTGGTTTCCACAACACTCCTCCTCTGCTCTTCTCCAAGGGCAGGCTGCAGTGATACCTGTGCAGAGGGCACGTGAAAAGAAGTATAAGGTGTCAGAGAGGAGAGCTCTGAACTCCTGCACGATGCAGCTGAATGAAACCTACCACACTAAGCCTAAGCCCAGCATCGAGTGATGGCTTCATCTTTCTTGCCTTGCAGTGAATGTGATATCACCATACCCATCACAATAAGTCAGTCTACTTTCTCCTCACTGTTCCAAGAACTAGAAGAGAAAGCTGTGAGTCTAAGGTGATAGGAGATGAGTTGACTTACTTCCTTAGATACTTCTGTGCAGATAAAAAGCTAATCCTGATAAAAACCAACTCTGAAACCGTTCCAACACACGTAAAGTCAAGGTCACACATTATTAGACAAGCAAGGTTAAAGCCACAGAATTTTCTGAACCAAAAAAAGATGGCCAGGGGAGGAAGGGGAGAGTGGGGGTTATAGGAAGCAGGGAAAACATGTCCCTCCTCTACTCACACTCTCTGATATGTTTCAGGGAGATAAAGAACTAAAAACTATCCTATTTTATCATAAGAGGTCCAGGGTGAACTGACAGCAAGGTGGACAAAAAAGGCCCTGCCTATCCCTTTGTTTTGCAGAGTAGACATGCTACACAAACCTTGAGGATGACAACAGCATTTATTCCTCACAAGAAGATAAAGGTGGACCGTGATTACGCTTCCCCCTCCCCTTGCCCAACCACAAGCAGAACAGGCAGGATGTTGCACAAAGAAGTAGCAGAAACAGCAACGACCATTACGTTCAGATTAAAGGACATTCAGGGTCTGTAAAAGTTCCATTAGAATAAGCACAGACCCACTTTCAATGAGGAAGAAGTCTTTTCTCTCTCCTCCTTTGGTTTATATTGTTAATCTTTCTTCCTGGATGATTCCTCACAAATGCTTTTTGTTTTCTTCTGTGGTTTTACGTGCCAGGACTATAAGGAGGAAGGGACTGAGGCCCTTTCTTGGCAAGCTTTCAAATCAATTCCATAGGAAACATATACCCTGTTGCCATCTCTCTAAGGGTATAAATTAAAGGAGTGATGAGCAGTCCAGAGCAATTCAAATGCCAGTAAAGCTTTTGTCCTCCTCTGGTCCATCATTACAGTGAGCACTGGCATCTGCTACACAGGCTCAGCTGGAGGAGTAAAACTACACATGTGAAGTAGTGGGTGAGCAGAAACTCTGCATTTACACTGCATCATCCTATGATGAAACAGGAATCACTATTTATAATATGGCACATAAGGGAAAAATAATTGCTGACAATTCCCATAGCAACAAGACTACCTTTGCCGTACATATATATTTGTGTGTACACACACGCACACATATATATTGGACATACTTTGAGCAAAGCCATCATTCCAGAGAGGCAGCTATTTTATGTTTGCAAATTTTTTTCTAGAGTGAATGTTACTGTGATGGCATTTTTCTTTCCATTTATGTGCCCACCTCCCTTGTACATATCTAGGCAAAAGAAAGTGACTCTACAGATGTAGCCCACATGCCAGCTTCATGTTTTCTGCAGGTTACCTATTTTCATTTAGCTTAAAGTGCATCCTATCATTTTTATGACTCCAGACATTTATACCAAGTGAAAAAGTTTTCAAGATGCCTTACATAGCTGTCTTTCCTTAGAATCCATATGGAAGGTGCCAATCACTATTTTAGGAAAACATAACCAAGCCACAAAATAGGTGGTAAAAAGTAGCTTAATACAGAAAATGCATTTTTAAATTTTCTATTTATTTCTTGATATTTCTATAGCCCTTTCATCTCCTTTCCTCTCTTTTTCTTCACAAATTATACAACGAGATATCTCCTAATAACAGAAAGTTGAGCTTCTCATTCAGACTTGGATTGAATTTATATAGGATGAGATTTGGATTCACAAATCTAGATAAGAACATCTTTGCTCCAGCTGGATGCACAGGAAGTATCTGCCACTTGAGTGTCAGATTGTGTCCAAGCCTGCACCATTCTGTGGAAGGGAGTAAAGATGAAGTGTTTCTTCTCACCAGAGGTCTAAGACACATTAACAGTCAATCTGTTAACTTTCATGTTCTTGATGAAGACCCTGATGGTGATGAGGCTTGGCACTGCAGCCAATAAGAATGAGGATCTACTGGTAACTCTTCTCATGTTTCACTGTGACTACTCTTTTATTCACCTTTGTATTGAGGCAAAGAACTGTTCCATACCCTGCTCACCTAGACAAGACAAACAGGGGGCTTAACAGTTACCTGAACTGTTTTTACAGTTACCTTGAATAAAGCAAATTTGTTTGTCATGTTGTCTCTAAATTAATGTCCACCCAGTATGCCCATTACAGTGCAAGTATATCCATGTTGATAACTGGAGAATGACTTTTTCAATAAATACAATAAATTCCTGTAATAAGGAATCAATTTTATCAAGATGAATGCGCAGGTTCCAGATATACTTTTCACTCTTTGTAGCAACTGTATCCACACAAACACCTGCAAACATTTGTGATGATTAGGAAACTGAGTAAATGGTAAAGATCTTCAGAAATCAGTAGTGGTTTGGGACAGCTAAATCAAAATATTGCCAAGTAGCCCTCTTTTTCTGAAAAGCAGTGGAAAAGAGGCCTGAATGGTTTCTCAAACTGGCCACCTAGAAATTGAGGACCCATTAAAGCAAATGTGCTCTCCTGCTTTTCATTTTTAATATTAATCACAGGATTTCAGCTGTCATTAATGTACTCGCAAAACCAGATGTTAGGTTCTTATCACCATCACCATCAAAATCCACTTCCATGTACTCAAATACGATACCTATTCTTCCCGCGAAACATTCAGACCTTGTGTGTCTGAACCATTCCCTTACCAGCATTTTTATTTCTAGGTGGCTGTTGTTGTTTATCGGAGCTTTATGTGTGTTACAAAGCAGAAACAATTACAAAGGGGAGGCCAGGAGCATGTTAGCTACGAAAAACAGTTGTCATAAACACTCTGCATCTTAATGCAGCTTCAGTCTTTACGTAAGATTAATTAAAGAGCAGATGTTCTTTCATACTTTGCATTAGGTATGGTTATCTTTGAGATTCTAGCTCTTCCGTTTGCTGTGTTTTAATTTGCATTATTATGCATTTTGAGCCTGCAGCATGAGTAGTCAAGTGGTAAACATTAAATATACAGAACTGTATTTCCAAAATGCACCTTCACTATTAGTCTGGATAATATAATTCTATTCTATTTTAAGCCAGATTCACTCCACCTCCCTTTTTCATTTCCGTTTGACATATTACATGGCAAGAGGACAGACCAATAGGAAAAGACAGATATATATATATATTCTGTGTGAGTGCATGCATTTGTACACACAAGTAATTGTAACACAAGGAGCTTTGTGTAAAGTGAGTCATATGTAGAACATTAATTGCATATATCAGCCAGTACTGCTGGAATTCTTTATCTTATATATAGAAGAAGCTTCTACTGAATTCCCTGCATTTTTCTAAAGGTTTGCACACTGGCTATACGAAGACACTTCTGCTTTTGTTGTTTTGAATCTGATGCTCCAAACTGAATTCTCATTTTCTAAATGCAACTGCTGGAAATTGATGTTTGAAAACTTTTCAAGCAGTGATCAAAGTCTGATGTGAATTAATTTGTCATCATAACAGAGCACTGCTTACAAGTCATTTCAGGCTGAATTTCAGCAAAGGCAATAGATATCTAGGTTGACAATTTCATTTAAAAGGATAGAAAGCCTTACATTTTTCTTTCATTGGTATCTTGATTTAATGAACATACAAACACATCATCACCATATGTTCTAAATATCAGCTTCAGTGCTTGTTCTTAAGAAACATCTTGGAAAAATGCCAATGAGAGAAGCTTGGAAGAAGCTTGAAAAGGTTTTGAGACATATTGCTGCAACTTGGGAAAGCAAATCCACTGGCGAATAATTACTCAAGAATTTAATTTGAAAAGCAATGTCAATAAATTGCCAATACATACTTAACAGATATATAATGACAGAATTCATACCAAGGATAACAAAGCCCAGTGTGTTAGTGACTGGATTTCCAAATGCCTATGAAACGTTAATCTCTAGAGTAGATCATAAATATGTGATGAAAATGTCACACACTTCCTCATTATGAAACCCTTAGATAAGGCATTATCACAAGAAAGGCTGCAAGCCAGAGCTGTTGGAGATCTGCTCTTACCCCTAGGACACCATGCTCCAGCAAACTACCCCTCTTTCCAATTCCACCTCTTTCCTGAACACACAGTCCCCAAACGCTAACACACAAACATATGCATGCACACAACCCCACAACCCTCCCCATTTTCTCCACCCTTAGCATCCCCCATGGCTTTGATACTGCTTTTTCCTTCCTGTGAATGCCCAATGTAGTATTTCTCATTGACTAGTGTGGCACTTATTTGTGTGAAATGGCTCATCAACCAAGGCCTCCACTGCTGCCTTTTGCTAACAGAGTGCTTTTAAGCTCTAGTAGTTTTCTCTTTTTTTCCAGTTTTTCTTCCACAGCAGAAGACTTAGTGAGCCTAAAATAAGAAAAGTGGTGACAAAGATGTCAGAACTTCAACCAAGGCCTCTAGGACAAGGTAGTCAAATAGTCGAGTGAGATGTGGTTTAATTTTGAGAGTACTGTTCCGATTCTTCAGCTGAGACAATAATTATTGAGCAAACCTTCAGGTTCACCAACATTCTGTGTTCTTACGTTTCTTATTTGTCTTTCCCTCAGTTTGATGAGAGCATGACTTTTCAGCTAATGATGTGATGGAGGTGGTGGTAGAGGATTAACAATAGATTTCAGCGAAGTACTTTGTTCTGAATACTAAAATGTATTCAAGTGTGATCGGCATCCCAAGGGATTGACAGTGAGATATAAACCATTACACTTTTGTGTGGTCAATTCACAGACATTCCAGGTTAATAAGTAATGAAAGTCACAATGCCTGCATGGCTGCTTGTAAAACAAATTGAAATGGCTTGGCGTTTTTTGTACATAGTCTCTTGTGTATGGGTTTAGCAAAAAACCCATCAAGATAGATGGTGTAATCACCAACTCCAGTACCAGGACCAACAGTGTCTAAACTGACAAGGCATCTCCAGTTTTTCTGGACCATGGATACTGATTCCCACCATAATTTTGTGAACGTAATTGCAAGCTTTGGGCAGGAAAGGTGAAAGGTCATTCCAATTTCCAACACTAATTCCAAAACTGAGCTCCCAGACTAAGCTCACCAAAAATATGCTTTCTGTTACTTTTCATCTACAGAAATACCACAGCTTCACTGATAGACCTCACAGCATTTAGCAAATGCACAGGACTCTGTCAGTGGCATCTGAGAATATGAATTGGAAAATAAGATATTTCACCACTGAACTAAACACAGGTTTCACCAAATGAACCTGTGATGCAGTCTGAGATCACAATTATGAAAGAGCGTGTCCTGTCTCTGGAAGACCCCTCAAGACATTTCTTCTCGCCTTTCTTGATGAGAAAGGCTCACTAAGCTCACTCTTCCTTGCCATCCTCTGGAGATTAACTCGCCTGTCTACAGAGAGCAAACAAGTATCTCTCTGGGGCCAGAGGAGCCTTTGAGCCTGTCCTTGTCCTGGAGGACAGTCTCTCTGGAGGAGAATAATCTTTGCTCATTTAGGTTTCACTTTGCAAAAAATATATGAAAAATAAGCCAGTCATCAGCAGATGTAAAACCAAATACAGAAGTAACAAGAACCACCAGCTGGTTCTGGAACAGCTCCAAAAGTGAAAAGGGACAAGGTAGAAAAAACTGAAGGAGCATTGATGGATAGTTTGTTTATTTATGTTTATCTTCTAGGGTCTGACTTTAATTCAGCTTATCATGATTACAATATTTCTTGTCCAAGTCATACCACAAGACACCTTCTTCTCTGTTTTAATAAGCATAGTATGTTATTCCGAGAAAGCTAGAGCACAAGCTCTAGAACTCAAGTTTTAAGCAAGCTCAGACATGCAAAATGTAAAAATAAAGACCATTACACTGCTTTTCGCAGTCTGAGTGTGAATTAAGCTTTCTGTCTAGACATCTCATGTACTTTGTTCAGACTTGTGCTAGGATCCTTTAAGAGCTCGAAAGCTAGAGAGACAAATTAGTACTTGCATGAGAGAACTACATGAAAGGCTTAGTAACTCAGCTACAAGTAGAAACAAATCAGCTGAAAATAAATTCAGTTTAGTCTTCCTTTTCTGGCTTAACAGTGTGTTCTGCAGGTTCACTCTCTACACCATTCTTTGGGTTTCTAAGAGAATTGAGAGAGCTATCTTATAAATAAATAAACTAAGATAATAATCATAATAATAATAAAAAAGAGTTCATACTGAAATCTAATCCAAAAGCACATATCAGCTCTGCACTCAGACAGGTTTATCTGAAGGTACTTTTATACCATGCCATAATCTCACTGTTATTTAGAGTTTGCAAAGTGACAGTGCAAGCAATGAACTGACAACTGTTCATCCTTTCTAAGGGTATGTTTTATGGAGTAACAAGAAGATAGAGAGTGGTTGCATAGGTAAATGATGGCAGAGTTTCCTACTATCTAAGAGTCACAGAAAAGATAGTGGGAGAGAATTGCTCATATTCTCTGGAAATCAGTCACAGCAAAAATGCATCAATTCAAGCATTGGAAGGAAATCATACCTCCCTGATACAAATTTGTCAAGGGAAAGGACCCTTTTGTCTTTCCTGTTACACTTGTGGTGGGCTGAAATGGCTTGTCTGCCACATTTACATATGTCCATAGATTTCCTTCCAACCAACAAGGGTAAAAAAAAAAACAGCTCCCTATCTAATAGCACACTATCATGGTCTAATTGTACTATGCACAGAACCCAGTACAGGTTAGGCAGGGATGTTGCTTGTTTACCAGTTCAAGTGCTCAACATACAAGTAGTTAATTTTAAAAGTGGATGTCATCTTTTTGGTATCCATCGCATGCTGGCTTTTTATCACAGACCTTTCTTCTCCTCACAATCAGCTTTCAAAGTAATAGCTGCATCAGCTGGCAGATAAATACAGATAAGCTTTTTTCCTTTTTTTTTTTTTTAAGTCACAACCATCCTTTGTTTATTCTCCACCTTTATGCAAGACATTTTTGAGAGATGGACTGAAAAAAGACAGGGGATGAGACAGTCTCTGCAAAAAAGATTTCTAATGAAAATCAGTAGAAGAGACAGAGGTTGGGAAAACAGTCATGACACTGCTATTATAGCTGGGTGTGGAGGAGATCTTTCAGACAGACTGTAAGCCCATGGCAGTATATCAAGCACACAGATAGCTTTGAAGAAACCTCAGAAAGCAGATAAATGTGGCCATGTTAATATGTGCTCACTCAAAGCAAATACACTAATAGCTCCTCATATTCAGATAACCAGTCAAGTGGTATCCATCCTGAAATGAGTACACTCTTCTGGAAGGAAAGGTAAAGTACCTATCACCACCAACTGCTGCTTTTGGCAGGTAGACATAGCTGAGTGACAGAGACAAACTTTGGGAATTAAGCATAGAGAAGATCTTAAAATGATGCAGGATCCCTTAAGCACACTGAAACTCTTTCACCACAATCTAATTCCTCTTCTCAAATTATCTAAACATAGAGAAAACAGTAAAATGTGTTCAGAAGTTTCATATAGATCTAAGTACCGGAAAGGCAGAAGGAAGATATGGTAAGGATAGAGAAAAACGTAACTGTCTTCAAGTATTAGCTGCCCTACTACATTTTCAGGACCTCTTGATTGAAAGACTAACCGAGTATTATTCTCTGCAGCCATTAACGTAAGCTTGAGTTGACTTATCTCTAATATTTCTCTAGTATCTATTATCTATGTTTATGAATCAGTCTTAATGTGCAGTGAAGAAAGGGATGCTGCATTATCTTTCTGTTGAGAAGGCTTTATCATTAGTGATTGCATTAACGTGCAAGGAACACTAGCAAACCCTCTAGCACACTTGTTCCACTCCACATCTCCTCAGCTTTCACAGCTCATTGAAGCTCTCTCCCTGGAATATCAAGGGACAGTTTTTAACATTCAAGCCATGGGAAGATCCCCTGAATGAGGCTATGGCCCGAGACCCTGGCCTGGGAAAGGTATTAAAGAAATAATTCCTGACTTCAACAGCAGCTGGACTGATACTGGAAGGCACTAGTATAGACAGAAGTGCAATCAGTCCATGCTGAAGGTGGCAGGCACTTACTGTTAATAAGGAGTCTCACAGAACAGGGTGGCTCTCAGAAATTTCTATCAGTTTGGAGACACCGGAGAAGCCCACCTGCCTATAGTACAGATACCTTGCAAAGATGATTCAGCCTGCCTACATCATGTTCCTGACCTCAATTTCTTCTCCAGGGTCCTCAGGAGTGAACACACACCAGGCACATTTTTGTATCAGTGACATCCATCCCTGAATACCATATCTTCTTAGAGCAAGATGAATCTGGACAGAGTTAGATCACAGAAGTCGTAGTGAAGGACCAAAGACATAGCTCAGGAGAAGGATGATCAAATTCAGTATGCACAGTTTTGATGCACCAAAGCTATCACACAGTGGATGTAGCAGGCAGATCAAAATTAGCATGCATAGGCAGAAGACCTCAATCCATAGGCAGAACAGGGTTTGTGGCACGCACCATCTGTAGATCCACAGACCAAACTAGGCAGGCTAATTAGCTAGAAAGTCTCAGTGCTATTGTTACACACCAGCCAAGGAGTAATGAGTGGAGGCTTTTGAGCCACTTGCAATATAAGGACAACTGAACCCTTTCGATTATATCAAACCTCCTTTTTTCTTGGGATTGATTAAAACACCAGGAGGGAAAGATGTAGAAAGCATAGAAGAAAAATGAGTGGAAGACCCAAGTAGACATAACTGTAGAAGCAATGACCTTGTGGAGAAGGTCATGGGTGAATTCAGTAAGGTAGGAAGCCTGACTCAGAGCCAGGCTCTGGGTTTATAAAAGACTGACTCAGAGTCAAAATGAGAGTGGTGGGAAACAGTAATAACAGGTTTGGTAACCCAGCAGAAGTGTAGCGAGGAGGCAGCTCCACAGAACATTGTACGAATCCCTTACTATTCATCCCTACTCAGTGATACGAAGCATAAAGTGTTTGACCAGGTGCATGTTCTGCAAGGTTTCTCTCGTTCATACAACTAAAATGGTTTTGACCATGTGAGTATTGTACTGCTTGTTTTACCTCAGTTTCCTAAATACTATGATCAGTTTCTCACAGTTTTCCAAGTACCATGATCAGAAACCTCTAATTCATTAAGTTTTCTCCATTTTCCTTAGCAGTCCAAAGAAACTGGGATCAATCGAAAGCTCCATTATTGTAGTTTCCACCAGAAGAGCCTGTAACATTTTACTGAAAAAGGTATCTATTGTTTAACAAAAGGAAAATCAAGGCAGAAAGAGATTATGTGATATGTCTCAGGTAACAGAGCAGAAAATAGGTAGAGTCAGAAAGAGAAATCAGATCTTCCCATGAACTGTCCTATGTTCTGTCTACTTACTGTTGCACAGTGTTTCTAGGAACATACCCATGAATACAAAAAGAATGTATGAATAATTTTGTATTCTACATGAGTATTTTGTAATCTACATTTATGCGAGAGTTAGTGACAAAGTAACTTTATTTAATTCCAAAAGTATTAAAACCGTAAGACGGAATATTTGTCCCAATATTGCCACTTTCTGTCAGCAGAAAGGGTTTAGGATAGCTCACACAATGTTCCTCACAATGATGCCCACCACAGATACGACCTTTGGGTAAGCACTGGACCAGTAATAGACACTACTGCACAGCCACAATTTTAGTTGAAGCCTGACCTGCAACTTCACCAGGGAGAAGGCCAGATTCCTGACTTAACAGAGGGAACCACCTTGTCTCCTTTGCTGGCATGCTGACATCTGATACACCCCTAAGGAAACATGGAAGCTGAGAGGGCTGTTATTCCTTATTTCGGTTTGATTCTCCCAGTCCTAATGGCACTATATTTGCTACCTTTTTTTTCTTACCCTGGTAATCACATATTTCCTTGGTCTATGGGCAAAGCAGCAATAGAATGCCCCAGAAGGTAACACAGCTAATCATCCATTAACTTCAGGTAACCCTGAAATAACAACCTTTATCAACAGAAGACAAACAAGTGAATGCATATATAAACAAGATGTAAATTTGGGCTACAGATTAGAAATTACATGTTTCGATAGAAATGAAAATCTGAGTTCCACATATTTTTTTTTAAATAGATTTTGATGTTATTCCATGCTGTAGAAAATCTTGGGAGAGCAAATTGCATTACAAAGGGTGTCTGGAACTGAGTGAATTTGGGATGTAAGGGATCTTCAAGACTGACTGGCCATTCCTGTGTCTTCTTTGTGTTCACCTGAATGTGAAACACTGTTGCTGATTCACCCAGTTACCACCACAACACAGGCATGTGGAGATACATACTTGCCTTTCCTGCTTCAGTGCCTTTGTGCTCAAACCTCAACAGCATTAAAAAAACAGATTTGGCCATTAAATAATGAGGGGTATAAAGTGATAATGGAATTTTCTAGGCTTATCTAAGTCATGTTGTGGTGCAATTACTGTGTGTACAATTGTGTGCACAATAACTGATGTAGCTCAGATGACTTTTATTTCCCTGGGACATTTATTTCTATGCAAAGTGGGGGGGGGGAATTAAATCTCGCTGCCAGGCACTAGTCAAATGCACGGTACCTGAGTTCATATGCAAAGTTCACATACTTCATCCCTCTCCAACTGTACAACTGGATTTGCAAGCCCTTGTATTTAAATGTTCATAAAGTCTTTAAATGTATCGCTGTCTCAAGGTACTTACCTATGACCAGCATAACCGACAAAAACATCCTTTCACTTTTAAACATAAACCCTTTCAATTTTACAGATTAATATTTAATGGTTAAGTATCTTGGACTAAGAATGGTACTCTTTTGCCACATATGCTGTGATACAACACAGAAATGTGGATTAGGCAAAGAAAGGACCTTTTAAATTTAAAACATACATCCTGCTCTCCATTGATCCTATTATGCATCTTCATAGCAGATTAACATGTCATTCACCTACTGAACCAAAGAAATAAAGCAAAGTGTCACAGACAACAAACGCCTGTGTGACAAGAGGCCCCACCAGGTTATATACAAGGGAGTTTAAACAATTAAGAATAAGCAATGTTTTCTTCACAAGACAATATGCACTGTGCAGTAGAAGCAGTTCCTTCAGCATCTCCATCTAAGCTGTAAAGAAAGATTCCCCATCTGCATATCTGTGCAGATAACTGCAATACTGCAGTTATCTTGATTTATACCAGCTGAGGATCTGAACGAAGTGATCTCCAGTGATCTGCCAAAAGCTCAAACTTCTTTTGTTCTTCCTTCAAAACATCTTTTGTGGAAAAGAATAGCAGTTTCCAGGCATTTTGCCATGGTAATGGCAAGGGTCCACCAGGGAAAAATTCAGGATGTTGTCCTACGAGTACAATCACACTTCTTTTCCTCTTTTTTTTTTTTTTTTTTTTTTTAAACTGTTGTTTTTCGCATGCAATAATGGCTACAGGATCAGTTTTGGGAAGACTCACAAACATGTCAGTCTTTGCATATGATTACTCACAGAGTAGGACTCAGTCTTTGTCTCCTGTCTTTGTCTGAAATCAATCAGTTCTCTGAACACTTAGTGAAGACTCTCAGATGTCCTTTCTCTTTTCCGTTTGCAGTTTTTCTCACCCTTGGACTTCTTTAGTGTAGCTCTTAGCTTTCCAGGGAGAGAGGAATAGGCAGATACTCATTTGGAAGCTGTTAGTGTCTGTTCTTGTAAGAGATGGAGAGGTTGCTCTTGAGCAAAGAGAGCCATGGTCTTTGTTTGCAAGCTGATTACCTTTTCCTACAGTAATATTCAGCAGGAAAAAAATACAGGTAAAATCAGAATAAAATCTGCTCCTAAATGAGAGCTCTTACATCAGCACTGCTTTGTGAGCTTCACTGGCCTCAGGAAAACAAATTCTGTCCCTGGAAGTACAACCAGCCATATCACAGCATTGGATTTTAACATGTACATACAGTCAGAGGCTTGTTCCTTGCACTATTCTTAACATTACTGTAAATTAGGATATGATAATGCTATTTCTCTTATTAGACACTTAATTTGTTTTGCCCTGTAGCTGCGATTAGGGCAAGAAAAGGAGGATAAGCTTAAAACCTGTTTTTTCCCTGAACTAGGTTAACACAAACACAGTCCAAGTAATGCTGAAAAACAAGCCATTTTAGAGCAGGCATAATATTCCATGCCTATTATTAAAATACTTGAGCTCATGCTGAACAGATTAATAGGGCTGAACCGGCAAGAAAGAAATCTCATAATGCACTTCCTTGCAGGGATTCCGCATCCATGTCACATTCCTCATCAAGGCAGGTGAAGAAATTACTTCACTACAATGCCTTTGTTAAAGTCCAGGTCCAGCTCTGAATGGTGTATTTAATACGCACCTGTTTCATGCATCCAGACATATATACATGTCTAAAAGGACAACTGTTGCAACAATATGTGGTCACTTACCACCTCTTTATATTAATATCATCTTCCCTTCTTTCCAAACCAGTGCCCTATTTTTTACCGTAAATGCAGTGTAGATTGCTGGTGACTGACAGTTATTATCTTCCTGGGGCTGCTGGGTGGCAAAAGTAGCAATTCATCTGACGTGAGACAGAGGGGAATATTTAACCTCCAGTGGCTGGGAACCCAGTGTTCCTACAAAGACATCTTACATACCTCATATGTTACCACCATAACTGGAGCCCAGGTTTGTGGTTTTGGCAAGCTATTTCTTTCTTTGTTCTGTATCCAGGTCTTGCTACTGCAGTCATGCTAGCAACTTGCATGATCACCCAAGACAGCGCAAATAAAAATAATTTAATATCTCCTCAGGAGGTTATTACAAAACAATTATGCTTGAAATCAGGCACAATGATACATTTTGCATTAGAAATGCACAATCAGAAGCAAATACTTGTCAGTAAAGCCATTTTCAGAGGAAGCATACTAACACTAAGCTGGAAAAGGCCTTCTTATCACCAATCATTTTGTGTGGGTAGTGAGATATTCCAGCCAGTCAGCCATACATCATGAACATCAATTACCGCACACACATATGCAGACAGACACACACACAAACACTGAACAGATTTACTGATTGTCCAGTAAAATCTCGATAGCTCATAACCAACTGCTTTCTGTGGCTGACAAAAGCAAAGTCTTGCCATGGCAAGATATCAGCAGAAAACCAGAACATTGAATAGAAAACAGGATTCAGATCTTAAACAAGCAGTTTCAAAAGTACTTGCTTTGGATGAAATCTGCATAATCTCCTGAAATTAAATCTACAGCTTTCAAGACTGCCAGTGGAGAAGCTGCACATCAAGCTGGAGAGAAGCACAGAAGAGTGGGAGACAGATTCCTACATGACTTCCTCTTAATATTCTGAGAGCCTTCCCTTCGTGGTACCTTTCAACACTCATAAGAGCCCGACTCTGTCAGGCTCTTACTATGCAGTATTTATATATATCTATATCTTTGAGTCCTACCAGATTTCCATGTTTTCTGCAGCTATAGTATGAAGGTTCACTCAAGGACTGGAGTATATTTTGTTTGCAGCTTGGATAGGAATCTCTCCCCTGACTGAAGGAGATCTTCTGGAGATTTTCAAAGCCCGCCTGGATGCGTTCCTTTGTGACCTGTGCTAGATTATATGATCCTGCTCTAGCAGGGGGGTTGGACTCGAAGATCTCCAAGGTCCCTTCCAACCCCTGACACCCCGTGATCCTGTGATCTTGCCTGATTTGGATTTTATCATCATACAAGTAATTTTTATATCAGAGAAAACAGTGGGATGAATCTTGATTCAGTTCTGGGGAAGGGTTGAGGGGGGGGGAAGAGGAATTCTCATTCATTGAGCTATCAAACTGCACATGCTGTGTTAGGGATGACAACACAGGGAATGGCAGGTCTGAATGGAGACCTTACAAAGAGATATAATAGGTCCATCCACCACTGAGGGCACCAGCTCCAATTTCCTAGGTACACTCTTGATTAATAGAGTGTTTAATGCTGCAAATCAAGCTTTGCAACATAAAACAGCCAGCACAGATACCTCCATAACCTGTGTGAAGTAATTTGTGATCTCCAGAAGAGATCATACTGTGTGGCTGACACAGGTTTTCTTCCTAGGTGCACAGCATTCCCAGCCCTGTTTGCCACACTGTGTTTCTTTCCCCAGTAATTCAGACCAAGTATCTCCTGCCTTCTTAAAGCATAACACTGCACCATGTTTTCAAGGACACTTTTCTGCTTGGTTTCTATGCAGGCAAACAATTGACTCCACTTTAATGCTAGGTTGGGCTGACATTTTTGTTTTTCTGAAAAGCAGTTTTAAAAAAAAATAAATAAATCATTTTATAGGAAACAATGCCTCTTACACTTGCCAGATTGACACACCGTGCTCCACATTGTGACACCTCCCACCCAGTTCCATCAGTCCACTTTACATCACCATTGTCATGTAATGGAAGGTGACTGATAAGAACAGATAAGAGGTTGGGACATTTCCAAACTCAAGAGGTTTTTTTTTTCCCCTTAACGTAAAAAACAAAGCAACAACAAACAACATCCCTTACCACCAAAAAAATACAAACAAATAAACTAACAACAAACAACAATAACCAAAAAAACCCCACACTAAACAGGAAAACTCAGAAAATATTAGTTCAATCTCTGTAAACTTCATTTAAGAAAAAAAAAACACCAAAAACAAACAAACAAACAAACAAAACACCAAACAACCAAAAAAAATACTAAAAAAAAGGTTAAATCTTCATTTTCATGTAGGGTGATCCAGATTCTCTTCATCTTTTTGAAAACAATTATACAACCCTGTATAAACCAAGCCATGTTTCACACAGCCTCCTTGGTGCGTGTATCAGAAGCAGAACAGTTTGGCAGAGCACTAGGTATTCCACACGCTCATCCTATTTGCTAGTTTAATCCTCATCAATACTGCTATCGTCCACACTCCACCTCATCCTCTGAAAAGAAATGCAAATGAATGAGATTTATAGCCTGGGATGTTTTCAAGTTTTCAAACTTGAAGGCTTCCATTGCCTTCCATGCTCAATGAGGAGCCTTTGGTTGCAAATTCCTTTTACTGAACAACTGTGTGTGCATATCAGTGACACTGCCCACGTGCGCGTCCTCCACCCCCTCCTTTGCTGGTTTAGAAGCAAATTTAAAAGTCCACTTAGATTGCTTGCTCCCTTGCTGTACAAACAAGAGATGCAGGACCCATCTGTGATCATAGTAGATTCTTTTACATACACTAACTTCAGCCAAGACTTGAAAACAGTGGGTATGTCAAAGGTAGCAATCACCTAAAACTCATTCATCCTGCCTGGCCATCAGTTCAGCCTCTGCTTAAGTCCAGACCCTGCTCAAGACCTCTGGAAGTCTTCCCTTCCACTTAAGTTTCTAGATACCAAGAAACACCTGGTCTTGCAGTCAGCAGCTCTCGTACTGATTGCAATAACACTGTTACCACCCCCCAGCCTGAAACACCAGTATGATCTTTTAAGGAGAGCGCTCATAGAATCATAAAATACCCCCACAATATCCTACTCGACAAGTTGGAGAGATAAGAATTTGATGGGTGGACTGATCAGTAGATAAGGAATTGGCTGAATGGCTTCATCCAGAGGGTAGTGGTCAACAGCTCAAAGTCCAGGTGGAGGTCAGTGACAAGTGGTGTCCCTCAGGGGCCCGTACTGGGATCTGTCTTGTTTAACATTTTTATCAGTGATATAGACAGCAGGATCGAGTGCACCACCAGCAAATTTGCAGATGACACCATGCTAAGTGGTGCTGTCAATACACCAGAGGGAGGGGATGTCATCCAGAGGGACCTGGACAAGCTGGAGAGGTGGGCCCAGGTGAACCTCAGGAGGTTCAACAAGAGCAAG
>JANHFX010026189.1:42083-54733 GCA_027560015.1 Chloroceryle amazona
CCATGAGGGTGGTAGAACACTGGAACAAGTTGCCCAGGGAGGTAGTTGAGGCCCCATCCCTGGAGACATTCAAGGTGAGGCTTGACGAGGCTCTGAGCAACCTGCTCTAGTTTAAGATGTCCGTGCTCTCCTGCAGGGGGGTTGGACTAGATGACCTCTAGAGGTCCTGTCCAACCCAGACATTTCTATGATTCTAGACCAGGTTGCTCAGAGTGTCATCCAATCTGACCTTGAATGTTTCCAGGGATGGGGCTTTTTATCATCTCTCTGGGCAACATGTTGCAGCATTTCATCACAGTAAAGAATTTCTCTACTGAGGAAGAAGGGTGTTGTGGGGGACCAAGTCAAATGCTTTGCAGCAGTCCAGATAGATGACACCCATAGCTCTTCCCTTGTCCACTGATCCAGTCACTCCATCATTGAACATTTAGACAAGGCTTGTGTTTGCTGAAGCCATGTTGGCTGTCTCAAATCACCTTCTTACGTTACATGTGTCTTAGCATAGCTTCTAGGAGGACCTGCTGCATGATCTTCCCATCCATAGAGGTGAGGCTGACAGGTCAGTAGTTTCCAAGGTCCTTCTTTCTACCATTTTTTAAAAATGGGCACAATGTTTCCCTTTTTCTAGTCACCAGGGATTTCACCTGACTGCCAGGGCTTTTCAAATAGCAGGGAGAGTGGCTTGGCAACTACATCAGCCAATTCCCTCAGCACTCTGGAATGTATCATATCGGGTCCCATAGACTTATGTATGTTCACATTCTTCAGGTGGTCACAAACCTGATCTTTTCTTACTGTGGCAGGGACTTCGTTCCCTAGGTCCCATCTTGTGGTCCACCTAGTCAAGGAGTGTGGGAAGAGAGGATGCCAGTGGAGACAGGTAAAAATGTTGATGAGTACCTCAGCCTTCTCCTCATCCATTGTTACCAGCTTGTCAGTCACCAGAAGCAGTATGCTTTCTTTGACCTTTCTTTTCTGGCTGATATACTTGTAGAAGCCCTTCTTGTTATTCTTTGCATCCCTTGCCAAGTTCAGCTCCAGATGCACCTTAGACTTCCTGACCCCATCCCTACACAACCAGGCAGTGTCCCTATACTCATCCCAGGATACTTGTCGCTGCTTCCACTGCCTGTGCAGTTCCTTCTTACCCTTCAACCAGAAGGTCTCCACTCAGCCATGCTGGTCCCTTGACTGATTTCTAACACTTAGGGACCTAGAGCTGTTGTGCTCTTTGGAAAGAGTCCTTAAAGATCTGTCAGTTCTCTTCTGTTCCCTTGTCCCTGAGGACCATCTTCCAGTGGGGCCCTATTGACTAACTCCTTGAAGAGATAGAATTTTGTTTTCCTAAAATTCAGGGTCCTGACTTTACTCCTTACCTGACCCATATCCCTCAGGACTGTGAACTCCACCAGTGCATGGTCACTGCAGCCCAGGCTGCTTCCAGTCTTCATGTCACTGATTAGCTCACTTGCAGTCAGATGGTGACCATTGCATTTCCTCTAGCAGGGGTGTCTATTACTTGGTATATGTACTTGTATATGTATATGTCTATTACTTATACATTCCAGGAGCCTCCTGGATTGCCTGCAGCTTGCTGTGCTACCCTTCCAGGGTATGTCAGCATGGCTGAAGTCCCCCAGCAGGCCAAAACCTGCAAGGGCAAAGCCTTCTGTAGCTGGCTTAAGAAGTCTTCATCAACAGGCTCTCCTTGATCTGATGGTCTGTAGTAGACACCAACCACAAAGTTCTCGTCCTCTAATCCTTACCTGTAAGGTTTTAACTTCCTTATGGCTGTTCTTCGGGGACTGCTCTTCACACTTTATTTTTTGATGTACAGGGCAATGTCTCCACTCCTACTTCCTCTTCTGTCTCTTCTAACAGCCTGTAGCCATCAATAGTCACAGTCTAGTCATGGCATCTATCCCATCAATTTTCAGTGATGACAATCTGTTCTTAACTTTCTAGAAATATGGTGGCTTCCATCTCCACCTGTCTGTTGCCCATGCTGCATGCACTGATGTAGAGGCACTTCATCTGGGCTGCTGGCCATGTCACCTTCTTAGAGGAACACCCTTTAATTCCTTTGAGGTATTTCACCCGTGTTTTCCTACTGGTTCCTATTGTCTCATCAGCTCCTGGATCATCTGCATAAGACTTCAGCTGTACTGCAGCGTCCCCAACAAGCTGAGGGCCTTCACAATCACCCCATCCCTCTAACCATGGTGTGTCATCCTACAGCTTGTAACAGGCAAGCTGGATATTATTCCGCTCCTCCTTCAAGTCTAACTTAAATTTTTGTCAATGAGCCCCACTAGCTCATGAGCAAAGAACCTGATGAACCTAAAATGAGCTTTTTGGTGGGTTTCCTCAACTACTAGGTATTATGGATCTTAACTTTCTTTCTTGAAGACTCTAGGCACTGAGAAGGCCAGTCAGTCAGTAATGCATCACTGTCTGACTAGATTAGAATGACAAAGTCCTTCAAGTAGAAAGTAGCCAGAGGTAAAGCTCAGGTTTGTAGTGGTTGTTTTACTGATAGTGGACTACACGCAGCTTTTCTGTGTGAAAATTAGCACAACTAGTGGGGCTGAGGTGCCTAAAGTGATTTGGTAACACAACAAAAATCCAGCCAAAGTGCTTCAGGGCAGGGGTAAGAAACTGTTCAACATAGCCATGATGATGAACTGGCATTGCACAAAGTAAAATTCATGGTTTCCCTCCTCTTGTAATGGTCATCTGTCCACATCACAAAAATAACCTGTGCTAATTGGCACCTACCTCAGCAGAGAGCTCAATGATTAGAAAGACATGGAGAATGAACTCCAAGCTTGAGGTGATACCTCTAGGTCAGAGATGAACAAAAATTGGCAAGGCAAGAGAAAAAGCCACTTCCTCTACCTGCACTCTTGATGAATAAAAGGACTGTCAATCTGTCTTTTTTCCCCCCAGCAGCACGAGTTTCCCTAACAAATAGAAATTAAATTTGTTCAAATTTCAACCTGTAGGGAAAGGAGCTTGGCTCTATTTTAATGGCCTCTTCATAAAGGAGCAGTAGGAATAATGGATAGTCTCTGTGTTACAGTGTTAACAAGCTTCCATTGTTGATAACGGACACCCTAATGCACTGTGGAGAACAAAGTGCATCAGGTCCGCACACACCGGTTAGGGAGAGGGCTGGCAAACTGAAACTTCTCACTTACTTTGCATCCTCTCCTAACTATTTCCACCTACATTTCCAAAAAACTTTTTCAATGTCAGGAGGTGGAAATAACCACTTTTGTACGGAGACATATGGAGCAGCATCAAACTCAAATAAAAGGCGTTGTATAAACAAAGGAGTTGATGAATTCTTGAAGAGTAAATAAAAGTTGTATGAATCAGTAACAAAAATGAGCCTATAGGAGTGGAATGCATCTTAATATCTGCTTGACTTGAAATTAAACCTTGAAGAGGTTCTTCTTAAGAAATAATATGCTGGAGCTAGAAAAAGGAAAAGAAAGATGGCAGCAGACAATAAAAAGCAATGCATCTCAGATGCAAGTAGTTCTCTTACCATGCCATTTTCATTGCAAGGCAGGTAGCCGTAACTTTTGACAGAGGAAAATATAGAGCAGCAATATCACCTCTGAATCCTTTCTTTACTTTTGCTGCAAAACTTGACAAAATGCTGTGACTTAACAAGAGCTGTAATCATAACAAAGGAAGAAAAAAAGATCTGATCCATGGAGGACAAGTAAACAACATAGAAAGCTTAAAGAAATATGCCACATTGGTGGATTCTTATCAGTTGCAGTGGCAAAGTGAATGGACATCAGTGAGAGGAGGTTTGGGATTTTTCAGCAATGAGCTGAAACCCAATGTATGCCACCTCAATACTAGGAAGAAGGGAAAAAATTGCATCAGATATCTCATCCAACAAATACGGCCACTGTTGACCGGTTCCACTGGGAAATCTCAGTTTCTCTGCCATTTGAAGTTTTTGGCTGCAGGACTGATGACCACATTGTAAGGTGGTTTCAGTTATCAAAAATACAGTCCGGCTATTACAGATAAGTGTTAAGCACTGGAATGAAAGGATTTAGGTGTGCAAATTGATTAAGCATGTGTAACAAAAGAACAGGAATGAGACCAAAGCGCATCTCAATTCTTGGATAAAATCTCAGTACCTTCAAACACCAACCTTAAGTGTGTATTTATATTGTCCATGAAACAATATCTACTTCAATATCTCCCCTTCCTCCATACTCCCAGCAGAAAGAGGTGTTTGTCTTGCAGAGATTTATTCCATAGTCATTAGCAGAGCCTTTCATCCAAAAAACGATCAGCAATCCTCCTGTGTCTATACATGTATGATCTCAAGCAAATTGAAACTGTTAGATTCTTCAACAAATAAAAAAATCAGTATTAAAACAGGCAATCTAAGCATAACCAGTCTGTATACAGGGAATTTCTATACTGTGTACAGACAACTCAAGTTTCAAATTCTCTTGTACAGCTGCAGCATATTAAAAGCTAGTTAAGAAAAGTTTGTTTCCCTACAAGTAATTCAAAAAGTAAATTTCTTTTCACTCATATCAACATTTCCTTTCAAAGTTTTCATTCAAAAACCTGTGAAAACTTAAAATTTATCTTTTCAATGACTGAACAAAAAATCTTTCTCAGCTTCTGAAAAATTAAACAGCAAAATGCTAACAATTAAAAAAAAATCAGTCTGAAATTTCATTCTCCAGAAAAATAAAAAGCTTTCAATAAAAAAATTTTGATCGGCACAAATAACATTCTGCCTGATCTGTACATGCATGGTTGTGCTGTCTGCTTTATTGGGGTGACTCTTGGTTAATCAATTTAGCTAAACAAACAAGAATGACTGGTACTTATTCAGGAGAGAATTAGAGTAAGCTTCAGAGAAACATACTTAGCTATTGCCAGACACCAGAGTAGTGCTTTGAGGTGTGAAATTATACCCATTCAGGAGAGTAGAAAGAGATGCTTTGCCGTTGGGATGGATGCAAAGGATCTGGACCTCAATCTTTTTATCTTTCGAAGAAAAATACTGCTGAGTTTGCAAACCACTAAGTGCTGTGGAATAAGAGGACTGGGAATGGGAAAGAGAAGGAGGAAAGAAAATGCTGAAAAGATGAACTCCAGTCACTCTTCACAGTCCACAAGAACAGTAACAAAAATACCAAAAGTGTACTATTCCTCCACCCTGCAGATGTTTCCAGGTCTTCATGTTTCCTCTCTTCCACACTATTTTGCTTCTGCATCCTTCAATCACCTGCTCCTTCCAGGAAGCTTCACAGGGCAGTAGCAACCTCCTCTAACCATCTCAGAGACCAAAGTGTCTGCCTTTGATTGATTTAGTATGTTTTCTTACTAGATTATTATTATTCTGTTCATCATACCACGAGGATGCCCCAGTTAGAAGAATGTGCATAAGAAGATCAAGGACCAGCTAGGACATTATGGTTAGTGCTCCACAGCACAGCCATTCAAAGCTTCTCAGTGATAGCAGAGAGAAAATTTGGATTTTTCTGATCTAAACATTCAAACCTCCCTCTACTCAAGCAAAAGGAGAGTCTTCACTGCCTGCAAGTTTGAAGAGATGGGAACATGGAGAGGAACAGAGCTATCTAAAAATTTCCTTCATTTATAACTTAAAATGACCTTCTGTGCTGGTGAGGCAGGGGTGGACCCTACAGGGGAGAGGTCTGCACTAAAGGCAATTATGTGATACCAGAAGAAAACAGCAGAGGATCTGGCCTACAATATATTTAAAACCTCCTATTTGTTCATTTTGGGGATAGTTCCTGGGCATCAAAGCACAAACACAAGTTATCTGATGTTCTTGTCATCTGCAAAAAACTCCCAGAAGTATTCCCTGTTTTCCCCACCCACCATGTCTATTCAGATTTGATCCAGTGGATTAACATTGTAGACCCACTTACTATACTAAATTTGACAGAAGCCATTCCACTTCCTCGCAAGCTTCCACTCCCTGTAGTATTTTATTGCTAGGAAAGCAAATTACACTATCATGTCATAATAATCACCGCATTTCCACAGGTAACACCAATTCTACTGCATTTGTTAGTAAGACAGTATTTTCTCTGCACATAACAGTAAACGGGCAGCAACTTTTTAAGAAGTTATCTGTCTTGTATAGTATATTAAGAGATTGGACTGGTTCTACCACACAATAAACATATTTCTCCAAAGTTGCAGACTGATTAATGATTTTTTACATTACAACTGTAAGCTGTGAGAATAAAATATTTTTCTATTTACTTTGAGATTTCTATTAAAAACAAACAAGCAAGTCATCAAGCTGGCTGAGTTTTTAAAGTTACCAGAGACTAGTTAGCTGAATGAGAGTCACTGGAAACAGTTGAGTGAATATTTAAGAAGATCAAATGGAGGAACATTTGGTACATCACAGCTTGCTCAAAGATTGCAAAGATACCATCATATTTCAGGAGAGGCAGGTCATGCCTTAGAAAATTACTGGAATTCTTTGAATGTGCTTTTGTATTGCCACCAGGACAGAAAAGGGAAATAGAGTGGACTTCATTTTTCAAAGTATTTTATGAAGTTCCTTGGTTGAGGTTAATGACCTAAGAAACAAAGACACAGAACAGAAGAAAAGTTGCTGGGATGAAAATTGACTTCAGGGTAAAAAGCACAAGGAAACTGTAAATATAATGTGTGAGGTGGGACGAAAGTTGCTTGTGCATTACCAGATAAAAAAATGTAGGAGCATTGCTGTGTAATTTTTGTAATAAAACAGTATTTTATTTCTTCTTTTCTTCCTTCTCTTAGTCTAAGTGATTATTTAAAAAGTACTGGAATCATAGCCCAAAGTCCACTGAACACTTCTTTCAATCCACCAGATGGACAGGTGTTACCTACATACCTACCAAATGAGGTTCCTCCTGCACTGTGACTTGGAGTAGGTAGAAGGAAGGTTGAGCAGGCTATCTGATTGCCCATGCCCACTCTGCCCATGCTGTCCTTGCTCTATATGCCACCTGAGGTGCTGGTACTAAATCCTGATTGGTGCAGACCCTGGAAGGACCAGAATAGCTGCCCTGCTCAGTCATGTCCTCCAAGAAAGGGCAGTGATATTCACAGTGCAGTACATGTGATCCAAAGTACAAGATCTATCACAACATGTCACAAGACAGAAAAGAAGTCCAGTTAGGCAGACTGCCTTCCTGATGACCTGGGGATTTTTGTTTATTTTGTTGGTTTTGGTTTGGTGGGGGTTTTTTTGTTCTGTTTTGTTTTGTTTTGTTGTGAGTTTTTTGTTGTTGTTTTGTTTTTTTTTTAAGGTACATGGATAAAAATGGAGTTCTTTCTAAGCACTTTGTATCTCAAATCATAAAATAGTAAAAAATATTGTTTTCACCACTGTCACTGTGAGCAAACAAGCAGTTCACAGATGCTCTTCTTCTTCAGAAAATGTGAAGGTATGAAATAATATGAATAAAAAGGAAAAAAAGACCACAGACAATGTTCAGTAAATCCATAGTGGGATGCATTGAATATTAGAATGACCATTTCTAAATAGCTTATAAGTGATGAATTAGACATTTTAATGACTTTAAATCGAAGATGACTGGAAGGTCAGCTGTCACAGAAAGTTACTGGGCACAACTATGTGCTTATAAATGTAATTTCCAACATCACTTGCTGATAGAATAATGATACCATTTATGATAACTTGTTATTTGGGCCTATAACATCATGTATTAATGATTTATTAACCATCTGTAATGATATATAAATGTACCATGAATACAGTGCTTATTATGGATGAATTTTAAAAAATTGCATTTCTCTACTTGGCTCCCCTTTCCATCACTCTCAACATCCTATGCTTTGAGACTTGTGTCCTAACTCAGTGGCAAAACCAGGGACACAGAGAATGCAGAATGAAGTCTTTGGTGCAGAAAGACATCTGTTCCTTTCAATTGACCATGTAGATAATAAACAGAAGGATTTAAAGCACCTGCAGTATGTATACCAGTAAATTGTAAATGCACCCTAGTCCAGGTACACAGCATATAAACAGTATAATGTCTTGAAGCAAAGAATAAAAAGCATCAATATTTGCTGAAAAGGCAATGCTATGCTTTATAGTGGAGGAGAGAGATTTGGGAGCACTTGAAGAAAAAATCCCTCAAGCCCTCAGCCCAATACAGCACTGTATAGCTGCCATGAACAAAGAAAATATGATTCTGTGTTATAGTGCAAGAGGATGATATAAATCAAGGAAGGCTATAGTAGTGTAAATGTTATATTTACAATGGAAATGCTGATACAACCCTTAACTTACAGATGTGCTGGCAGTAGCTGCCATAATATGGTGAGATTTCATTTAAGCAGTGTTCTCAGAACTGATCATTGTATCTCAGAAGGAACACCCTGCACTTGCTCTTGAAGATGCAAACCACTGGCTATGAATCAGGCAGAGCAACTAAATACATACTGCACAAGCCTAACCTGTAGAGAAAAAAATCTTTATTCTAATGCTGTATTTGTTCTTTACATTTCAAAACCTGGAGGAAGCAACCAAATCCATAGTACTTTCTTCATCTTCAGTAACTTATATTAAAAAACTCAGTTGGTTCAGGATTTATTGATCTGAATTGACAGCGAAGTTCACAAATTCATATAAAAGCCCCATCTCATTACAAGCACATTTAAAGAATGTGTGGTTCAGAATTCACAAAAAAGAAGTTTCCACAAACACACACACAAAAAAAAAAAAAAAAAATGGAGCACGAGAATAACTTTTGAGAATAGACAGTACAAATCATTTTGCATTGGTAACATTCGTGATTTGTCAGATGCAGCTAGAAATTCCTGATTTAATTTTTGTAGGAAATGTTGAGAGCTTTGTAGCTTCACAAAACTGATACACTTACAGAAAATACTGAGACAAGATAGCCAGACAGAACAGAGCCTGCTGATGCTGCTGGAGCTAAGTTTTGAATGAGTATAATTAAATTTCATCTGTGTGAAAGTGTTAACAGTGACTAGAAAAACAAACATCAAAATTAAAAAGCACAACATTTCTATTTTAAAATTTAGCATTTTCTGTATCCTTGTGAAAGAGGTGTTTTCACATCACATTTGCTAAATGAGGAAATCAAATTGCTAACATTAAAAATCAGAGCTCTTAAAAAGAATGCAGAAGCCTAAGAATAAAAATTCAGCACCCAGAAATATTTTCAAGTGCATTAGGGAATGTAATTTTATGGGAGTCAAACAGTTGGAGGGCTTCAAAAACACACCAATGTGTGTTATCATCTATAAGACACTGACTAGCCCTAAGATCACATATCACGTTGATAGAAGAACAGGGAATATCGGTCAGCCTCTCTGAATTCCCCCTTATTAATCGCAATGGGCTTCTCTCATCAACAAACAGATAATATGCAGAGAAGATCCAAAAGTTACTGTGGAGAGAAGAGCATTAAAACAAAATCTCTTTGTATATGTAGGACATGTTCTAGGGTTTGCACATTCTAAGTGAGGTTGTTAGGAAAAGGATTGCACCAGGCCATGTCCATGGCATACAGTTTTCTGTGGACAATGTTGCTAATTTAACGTAGCGGAGGCTATCAAGAAATTGCTCATCACTTGGATTAGCAATTTCAGCAGCTGCTGGTTTCCTGCAGGCCATCATAGAAGTTAAGCTATGAAAGTACAAGGGACACTCCAGCCAGAACTCCAGCAAAGCAACTGTCCCAGGATGATCATGGCACTCATGCTTCTTGGTTTTGCGTCCCACTGAATACCCACCCACACAGGAGTATCACAGGTTCACAGGCAGCTTCACCTAGTGAAGAGTACAGCACTAAAGGACAGCAGTCATGATAGTCTAACCATCAGTTTGGACTAATGCAGCAAACTCAGTAAAGGAGCAGAACTTCTCAAAAAAACAAGGAGGTTTTGACAAGCTATTGCTAAGAAATCTTTTAAAAGGGTAATTAGAGAATCAGGTGCAAAATAACACCTGATAAACGAAGAATACTACCATTCTTTTTTCTCTTCGTTTTCACCAAGGTCAGGAGTAAAATCCGTCTGTGTATCTTGACCTGAACACTGACAGCTCTACCTTTTTCAAAAGAAGATGAAGTTTATATCCTACTTCAGGAGGAAAAGTGACTTGTTTAGGCAGTGACGAGTTTCTCTAGATTTTTCAAAAAATTGAATTAGCGCAACATAGGCTTCAGAAAACTCTGTGCCAGGAATATGGTTTGATGCAGTCTTTTTTTCTTCCCAATGGCCCTGAAATATTATATGAAATGAATGAACTCTTGAAAGGAAGGATTGAAACTACAGAAATTTCTATTAAGGAAAATTGAAGGAAGTACAAACAATATCTCTGCTATGGATGAAAGACAAAATTAAAAGGCAGTCTCCTCGGAGTGACATTCCTCTCTGGTTTTGCCTCTGATTGGCAATATCTGAATTTTCAGTGTGGGAGTTTAGGAACAGACTTCAGAGTTTTGCCACCCATCTTCCCTTTCTTGACAGCTAGATGTGATCAAGGTTTCTTTCCAACACAGTAGCAAGCCCAAATCACAACTTGGGATGAAAAAGTATACACAAGAATTTGTACCAGAAGCACTGAGATATCTCCAAGTCATATGGAAGGTTTACCATGTCCTCTAATTAAGTATTTAAGCTTGCACAGCTTTACAGCTACTGGGCTTATACTCTTGCCTTAAGTTATATACCTGGTTGTGCATGTTACTAGAGCAAGGACTGAGGCATTATTCTGAGATGATTCAATGTGCTGAAGATGTAGAAGAACACAGGTATAACAGCTCATTTTCCATTAAAATTGATTCCTATTTGTTCATTTGCACTGAGGGCATTTATGACACCAGTGGTTCAAAAGAAGAAAAGAGCTATAAAGACAATCACGCTCATAAAACAGTAAAACTTCTATTAACAAACAAAAATGGTGATAAATATTGTGCATAAACAGCAGCTGATTTATACTGGGGGAATTAAGGAGAAAGAACATTAGAGATACTCATCTCAGAGCCACATGAGCTGTAACACAACCTCACTGTAACTGGAAATGTAGACTTCCCTCCAGTATTTTCTGAGCTAGTCTTGATCCTCACAAAGAATGCTAGCTGTTGGTACAGTGGATTGCAGCTCAGCTTTTGCATAAAAATTCATGAGACAGTATCTATTTCAACTGTCTTATACAGCAGTAAAAAAAAAAAAAGTTTAGTCTTACAACTGAGACAAGGTTCAATTTAAGTGATGATTGCAAACCAGCAGTGGAAATTACAGATGCTACTTGGTTCACTATTATTTTGCAGCATCTCCAGTAATCTTCAGTGATCATTTATAACAGCATGTCTGATGACTTTCAAAACATAACTGGAAAGGATACTTCTGTGGAGAATATGGCTACTCAAAGGAGAAATCAATCGTTGCTGCTCAGGGAGTCAACTTCATACCACTGCTATCAGTCAGTCAGAAATTTCAACACACAGAAATAGGGTGGGGGGTGTTCCAAACCATTTCACCCTATTGTAACCAGCGCCCTGTATCATCTCAAGATGAATCATTCTACTCTTTTTCTGCTGTTGAAAGGTAAATGTAAAAGTGATCAGTTTAAAAGCCAACCAGACTAACTGGTGGCAGTGGGGGAATGAAACAAGCTGCTCAGCTAGACCTCTACCATGGCCCTCCAGTGAAACACAGGAGGTTTCCCTTGCACCTGCACAACATCTTACTGGCTCCCACAGGTGAAGAGGGTCCCTGCACAATGCCAAACATAAGGTCAGCTCCTGGAGCCCATGTCCTTACAGCTGGACCCCAACCAACTAGAGCAGTAGCATGGAAACACTCCCTGAAGCACATCAGTCATATGAGTTCTTTAGGGCAAGGATTGTCTTTTTGATGTATTCAGAGCACAGATGTAATGGAACTCTGATCAGTGAGAGGGGATGCCAGCTCCTCATGTACTAACAACAGAATAATCACACAGGAAAATCTGACATTTGTCTGTAAATTGTTGGGAAGGATTCATTACCCTCCTTTTATAAAAGTACCTAAAAGCAGACCATCATCATCCTTGGTAGCTACAAAACAGAAGCAATTGCAGTGAATGCTTCATCACTGACAAGGACTGTCTTAATGTATTATATGGTGGAAGACTCTGGAAAAACCTATTACACATAAGTCTTGATTGCCTAGAGTAATAAGAGACTGGGGTGACCCAAATGAAACAAAACCATTTTTAGGACAAACCATAATCAAGTTAAACTATAAGAATGATCTGCATTTAGGATATCTTTTTAATAGATGAACGACTTCATGGTGATAATTGCAAAGACAAATACATAGTTTTCCTAGAAAGTTTAAGTTCATTCAGAACATGTCGAGACAGACACATCTTTAAGTAATGGCAACAACCACTGGCCGCTTTGTGGTCTATGCAACACATGTGTGATCTCTTCTCCATACATATTGGATATATATCAGTGTCACGTGAACCACTGTAACACACATCTGCAGACTGAACAGGGATGCAGAACTATCTCCTTACAGTTTAAGGAAAGTTTTGAAGCAAATAGTCTTCCAAAACAAACAAACAAAAAAAAAAAGGGGGG
>JANHFX010026190.1:13896-43670 GCA_027560015.1 Chloroceryle amazona
TCCATTGACTATGTTCATTACTCTATCCAAGTCTGAGGTTGGTAAAATGCCTAAACATTGGCATCAAGAGCCATTTTAGATTCTTTTGGTCTTCTGCAGGACTTGTGTCACATCTAACAGTCCCATGTGAACACTGTGGATATCTCAGGGTATTTTGAATGCTATTAGAGTCATATTTTCAGTCAATTAATTCACAGTATGGGTGTCTTACTATTCATGTGGAAATCTGCCCCTGGAGGCAGTGTTTTGTAGGACATTGTTCATATGAAGTCCTGGTTTTGAAGAGTTCATACTGAATTACAAAAAAATAAGGAGTGGTGAAAGAAGAGAAGATTAATGCAACTTGTCAATAGCAGAAATAGGGAGTTCCAAGCTACCCAGTAAGCTCACTATTTGTTCTTGCCTCCTCCTGCTCTGCTTGCTTAGCAGTTGTTGCTGAAGACAAGCTGAGAAATGTTTAACGTGACCACAGGTTGCTTCCTGTTCTCAGGAAGCAATGAATAAATGCCTCAAGGCACCACTTCTACAGATAAACTCTACAGAAGGCAAATCTCTGGCTCATTTGTTTCTTACATGTAGACCAGCTATGATCTCATTGTGTCTACTGGTTGAGTGTTCACTTTGGCTTGATGCAGCAACCAAGCAGCCATGTTGTAACACCAGCAAAAGCTGGTTATGCTTGGACCTGAGTACAGCAACAAGCATTTCAAACATGGTTTCTGATTTTATTTTTTTTTTTTGGTGTTAGCAAAAGCAACCTGAGGGTAGAAATGGCTGCACAGGTCTGTGTTTTCCTGTTGAGAAACCAGATTCTGTGAAACTTTGTCATACTGGTCAGGTAAGAATATACAGTGACTTCATTTTCTTTCTTGTCTCCATGCAGCTTTCAGAGGGAATCAATGCAGGTCAAGGACTAGGTATCGAAATCATTGCTACCTTCCAGCTGGTGTTGTGTGTCCTCGCCACCACAGATCGAAGAAGGAATGATGTCTCGGGATCAGCACCTTTGGCCATTGGTCTCTCTGTTGCCTTGGGACATCTTCTTGCTGTAAGTTTTAGCTTTTGCAGTTGATATCTGCAATGTCCCACCTCAGGATGGACCAGTGAAGGTAGAAAGATGATGGACAGATGATAGTTTCTTCCTTTTCCTTCCTCTTAAGGGACTGATCTTGTTTCTGCAACATGCATGGCCTGTCTTTCTTCAGCTACATGGCTGTGGCAATAAGTGATGAGGTTGCACATCTGGGAGGAGTCACTGCAGTAGAACCTGTTTTCCTGGTGGGATAGGAAAGGCACATGGCAAATAGTCTTTCCCTACTTTTCTGAGAAAGAGTGGGTGGGATGAATGAAGCTGTTATGGACATCTGAACCATGCTTCAGGTTGCCATTTGTCCTCCTGTGTCATGAAGATGCCACATTTACATCAATGCCTCAACACTGGTTCTCTTTCTATCTCCTAGATTGATTACACCGGCTGTGGAATTAACCCAGCCAGATCTTTTGGCTCAGCACTGATTGCCAACAACTTTGAAAATCACTGGGTAAGTTGAATACATCTGTTTAGCTTTTAAGAGGCTCTGCATATACAAATCTACAAGATCAGAAACATTTAAACACGTATCATGAGCACCAAGTCAGTGAGTTGACATTTTCATTTCATTTAACAAAACCCATCTCCTTTTGCTCCTGACCAGCATGAGAAGATCACAAGGTCCCTAAGCTGAGTGTGTTCAAAGTAATATAGCAGATTTTTTGCTGTTGTTGTTGGTATTTCCCTTTATTTATTTCAAATGTTTTAAACTTTAAAGCCTCATTGCACAGAAGCCTGCATTGGGTATTCATTGTTTAAACCCAGTTTGTAAAGGGCTACTGCTTAATCTGGTAAAACCTAATTTAGGAAGGTTCTTAAGCAGGTTTATAAACAGAAATGGATCATCCAATATGAGAAAGCTAATAAAATGTTCATCTTCTTAAAGTTAAGTGCCTGCTTATGTGCTTTCATAGATAAGTGCTCTGGAAACACTATAAATTTTAGATTATTCCCTGTGGTTAAATGTGGTTAAAATTAGGAACTTCACAAAAAGGTAATTTCACTAAAGCTCAATAAAAAAAGGCTAATATAAACCCCCTAAATGAACATGTGCTCTTAAATATTTAAAATATAGCTTGTTCCAACTCTCCTACTCAAGATTTTGGCAGCCAGTTGCATGGACATTGATGGAAATTTAGCCGTAGTGCAATGGGTTGCAAAAAATTCTGGACACAGGTGCCATTGTACCAGAGTAAAAAACCAAAATGAGGTCACAGGTGAAATTTTGCCATTTTCTTCCACTTAAACACTCTATTGGGATACTAAGGTAATGTAACTAAGCTAGTAGCTAGTATGTTCAGAATTGTAAAGAAAAAATATTTTCTCTTGTACAGAGAGATAGAGGTAATAATTCATGTTAAACCAGTGCTGTTGCTGAATAAAAGAAAACATGTTTTCAGACTCAGGAACTCTTTGGCCATTCAAATCCCTCAAAATTGTCTCATTTCTAATAAGGCAACCTGTCTACTAAAATGCTTTTATTACCTCTCCCTCCAAACTTCCACTAGAAGTGATTAGACCGGTACTAATTACAGCAATATCACTAACAAAATAGTAGCAGATTAAGCCCCTAATTAAATCCTCATCAAGTACTACTTTCTAATTCACCTATCACTGAAAGCTAGAGGGAGAATGGTATCTAATACCCTTGTTGCTTTTACAAATTGGGCTCCCCTGCCAAATTTGTCTGGAGGAACAGAGATGTTTGACCAGTAGATAACCAATTTTAAATTTCATAACTTGACAACATAGTCTCAGTCATTAATCTCTGGGTCTATTGCCAATTCATGGTGAGAAAATCCTGGTTTCTTGCCACGCAGTTAAGTAAATTCAGGTGATAGACTGTAATTTTAATGTTTTCACTGTAAATTTTGTGGTGAAAATCCTGACAGGAGATTTTCAGAAGAGCTTCAAAGGCAGTAATACAAGAAGTATTAACTAGACTCTGAACTGTATTTCAGATCTTCTGGGTTGGCCCAATCATTGGAGGAGCAAGTGCTGCCCTGATTTATGACTTCATCCTGGCTCCCAGAAGCAGTGACCTGACTGACCGCATGAAGGTGTGGACCAGTGGCCAAGTAGAAGAGTACGATCTGGAAGCAGATGATATGAACTCCCGGGTTGAAATGAAGCCAAAATAAAGAAAGACAAAGAAAAGCAAAAAGCACATTGGTTTCCGAAGATGTTATCAGTGTTATAGACTCTTTGTAAACCAGCGAGCAGTACTTAGTTTTTTAATTCAATACAATTTTCCATTTTTTTTGCCCCCAACCTTAATAGCATTTTTATAACTGGGGTTCTTCAATTACAAACTCTTCAGGCCAAGAAGTCATTAGACACTTTTGCATCAGCTAAATAAATGGGGCTGAAATTTAACCCCTCCCTCGCCACCACCAAATTTTCTGGTGTATTTAGCGTGGGTGGTTCTCCCAGCACATCACTCAGTAGTAAGTCATTCAAATGATCAGTCTGTTTGCTGAAAGGATACTGAGGACAGAGAACCATCTGTACCAGTAACAGGGGGGCTTATACTAGAAAAAATATTCATACAAATATGCAAAGCTGGTATAATGCCAGTAGTGCATGTGAAAAACTATCTCAAATCATTGCCCAAAGGCGTCTTTTGGAAGAAAAGGCCACTAAAAATCACACGCTATGTAGAATTAACCATAATTTTCTAAATGATTGATAATCTCTGAGAAAGAGGGCCAGAAAAGTTAAGCTGGATAAGAATCTCCAGGATCCCAGGATTCATTTAAGTTTTCTAGTGTTTCATTCTCTCTGAACTTTCATCCCGTTCATTGTGAGAGAATATATGACACAAAAAAATGTATAGATATAGTAATTCCTGGGATGTAATAACAAAGTAAATTTGAAGAGTAGTAATAACAATAGCGACGACAATATATAAACAGGATCTGATTGTTCCTGTGACTACTCTGCTTTTGTTCATCTTCTATAATTTATGTTTTAAAGCAAACTGGGAAAAATAAAGGCCCCTTTCTTCCTGACCCCATTCTAATAGCCAGTGCTGTAACATTCAGGGACAATGATTAGATATACACACAGTATACTTTCTAATGAGGGCCAAATAAATACATGTGTGTAAGTCCATTTTGGGGGGTCATTGCTTTTATATATATATATATATAAATGTTTATATATATGTTTTATACAGAAAGCCTAGTATACTGTTTTGTAAGAAAATAAGAGCATAAGACAAGTGGAAAGAATTGCAGCAGTGCTTAGCAAAATAAATGACACTGGAAACATAAAGAAAATTAACAATCTAAATGATGTGGAAGACTATTTTCTGGTTTTGTGTGCGTGCTACTTATGATTTCCTGAGTAACCCAAAGCATTAGCTGGTCTTACCTACTAACTATAGAATATAGTTAAAGCAGATACCTGCTGATAGACTTGTTCTGCACAGTTTTACATAGGAAATGAGGCCCAGAGGAACCTACAGAAAAAGCTGCACACTTTACATTCAGACAAACAGCCCTGAGGTTATATGATGGATCTCTCTTGTCAGAGAGACAGTGTCACCATGGGAATTGAGAGGGTTGATGTGGGAGACTGTATAGCTTGGATCATTTCATTGCATTGAACAGAGGAATGAAAAAATAAAAAAAGAGAAAATTTCCAGTAAATGAAAACAGAATATATTTTATCTTTCTTGTCCACATGTGGTGTGTTACCCTGTGCATTGTTTATGTACATACAGCATGACTGGATTTTGGGGTGGTTTAAAAATAAACACAATCAGTTGTGCTAACACACAAAATGTTCATGATGCTTGATTTTTAATTTGCCTTGCATGCAATGCAAGTTCATTTTCTATACCATTCTTCAGCTACCAACTTGTAAGGCTGAGGCAATTTCTGCTTTTCTACTCTTGACTGCTCCTTTGATATGATGCTGGCCTTTGGGGAAAAGAAGTTTCTTTCCTTGTATGACAGGCAAGGCACTTCCCTAGAAATTTCTAGCTAAATTATACTTTGAACTAAAGCAGAATACTACAGCCTTATGCTTACTTTCCAGATTTTTTTTCAACTTTATTTGATGGAATCTTAGTGCATCCATTGACCCCAAATTAATCCTTTTTTTTGCCTTGCAGAATCTATGAGCCAGACCAGCTGCAAAGGTTACCCACAGTAAAATGTTTTGACAAGCTTGAGGTAACTTAACACATGTAGTGATGGAGGAAATGTGAGATTCACAGTTTGTTCCTTAGCCCTGCAAAGAGCAATAACTTGGCTTATTTTCTATGCTTCAAAGTGCAAAACTTTGAAGACAAGCAATATTGACTTTCCATTTGGTGTATAATAGGATTACATCATGTTAGCTGCTGTAGCTGCTGCTTCTGATCACCACAATAATAACACAGATGAAAGAAATACAATAACTGCTTCGCTAGTGAAGAAACTAAAAACAGGCCAAAGTAAATGAAGTGTGATCTGTTGATGCAGTTTTTTTTCACAGTGATAATGTTTAAACAAATTACAGTAAGCCTCTTGGAAATTGAAAACTATTTCAACAGAATTCTAGACTTAAACCCCTTCTTTCTTGAAGAAGGCAAAGCTTAATGCTACACTGAAAGTGCTTTTGTAGCCCTAAACTAAGAACAGCAGTTTCTAAACAATGCAAGGACATAGGTGCTAATGGTCTCCCCCCGCCCCACTCCTGGCACAAATGGTTTTGCTTTGTGCTAGACAAGCACACTTAAAAAGTTATAATCTCATTAAAGTATTTGGAAGATACCCAGCAAAGGTATTAAAACATGAAGCAGCAAGTATGGAAACCCACTAACAAATGTCAAGTGGGTGAATGTATTTACATGTGATCACCCAGAAACTCAACAAAATCCCAGACATCAAGAGGAAGCCTGGAAACACCATTGCTTAAAACAGCTCCCATGATGTATGCACTAATAATTCCTGACCTATGGACAAACAGACCACGTCTGTACCCTGGTGATTCCCATGGACAAATTTCTGGCTTTATCACTCATTCTCCCAGGAAAAGATAAAGGGTAGATGTTTTTATAGATTAGCTAAGAGCTGCCATGGTCTCAGTAGCCACCCTGTCTGGGTAGGACACAGTACACCAAATACCCACAGAGGGTGGATACACACAAGCTAATAAAACAAAGAAGCACAAGGGCATATGGCCAAGTTCAGAAACACATTTGTCAGTGCCTTTATGGGCCATTCCAACTAACGTTCTCCCAAACTTTTCCTGGGCAAAATTGACCAATGCAAAGATGATCCCCTTAGTATTGCCTGAGGTCCAGCTGTCATCCCAGGCATAGAGAGCACCAGCAGTGAAGATGTTCTCACTCTGGGGCTTGGACAGCTGACAAGGTACCTTGTGGTTTTTGCATGCACCAGCACAAGACAAGAGAGAAGAAGCCTGAGCAAGGTGCTTCAGATTCATCGCTGGAGGAACCCTTGCCTCTCCATTGATTCTATAGACAATCTAAGGAGATATGGGTCCTAACTTTAGTCATCTATCTTTAGAAGTAAATACATGCTCTGCCTCCCCATTGTAACTGTGGCAATTTAATTTTAGATTTCGTGTTGCTCAACTCCGCATAGACTTTTAACACGTGCAAGGAAAGAAAGGCGATTGAAACGTAACATAATGACAGCCAATTAGCCAGGAAGCTTCCATTGTCTTTCCATATCCACCAGCTGCACCAGTCACAATTCAGAGCTTAATGTTTTTAAAAATTAAAAGAACACAATAATACTAATAAAGAATTTCTCATAGTTTTTCAATGTTTTCTATCCTTTTACTCAGCTGAAGTTTGGACGTGCCAAGAGTCACACAATAAAATTATATTAAGAATATGGTTGTTATTATTCACTTGAAGTCTGGGTTCTAGTAAACATCTATTCCAAAAATGGTTCTGGGTTTCATTTTGCTCAAGCCTTATGACCTGGACAGGACCATATTTTTTGTGTATAAATTGTCTGATATTACAGAAATTGGTTAGCCCAGGGTTCCTTCTGGGGACAAATGTATCATTTTATAGACTTCCCAAAGCTGAATTGTGAAATCAAACCTCTGTTTAAATAGGTTCACTGATAATTAGATATTAGCCATCTATGAGGTCACATTTCTTGAGCTAACATTCCACAAAGGGCTATGAGTGATGTTCCTGAGAAGGCACAATTCCTGTTGACTTCAAGATTCCCTTGTACTGTTGGACAAATCTAATATGTTCAGATCTACAAAGGGAGCTAACACACTAAGTTGAGATTTGTCAGTAGTGGGACTTCACTTAAACCTTCTCAGTGAAATCCTCTTCTTGCTGAAGCCACAGACACTGTTATTTATTTTGGGAAAGCAAAATTTGAATAAAAATAAACTCCCCAGATAAAAGCCCTATCTACCACCAAATCAGCTTTTTCTTGCTGTCTGTGTGCTTCTGAGTAAAACTTTCTAGTGATCTGTGCTCTTGACCACTTCCATGTAATCATAGATGCCTGCCCATGACCATTCTTTTCTTCTACACCCTATCTAATCCTCCAAGAAGAGATAGACAGGTAACAGCGATTGGCAGGACCAGTTAATTACCTTGGCCATAATGGTCTTCAGATGTGGACGTCAGCCCTATTGCCTGTCATACTGACAAATTAACTGTATACTTCAGGATTTGATAAAGAGGATGAGCACAAAATAAACATGAGAATAACAAATGGATGGAGGCAAGTGACATGCAGCATAAAAGGCACTGATTTGTGGATTTTATTAGCATTCAGAAGTGTTCATTTTCCTTTCACCTTAGTTGGACTTTATACTCAACTGCCCTTGAGCCATGCCTATCTGAATTAAAAGTCTTCAACTTTTTCAATCATTGTCTTATGGGATTTATAGGTTTTGATAAGAAAGAACCCTAGAAACTCAATACACTCCCCTTTCCATGATCTCCCGAACTTCCGCATCTGTCATGATCTAAAATTTGCCATGAATTGCCCTCATTGTGCCATTTCCTCTGTTTTGTTTCTATTCCTGTCTTAAAGCAGGAATTAAGAAGCTTGTGGGAAATGATCAATGTAATGATACTATTTGCCCATTTTGGTAGCATTTCTAGAAATTTCTTTCACCTTTCTCTTCTTTTCCTTTGCACAACATTTTCAAGGCTCTGACTACTAAGAGTTATCTGTCCATTTAATCTCTTCTCTAGCTTGTGATCCATCCCCTTTTCTAAAGGGTGTATCCTTACTCCTAAACAAAAACCCGGAGGAACCATCTATTAAATTTTTTTTATTATTTTTTTTTTGCCATTGAAAACAAACCAAACAATGTTTCCTGGAAGCATGGGACCCAAACAGCAACTCTTGGCAAAAAATTGACTGTTCAGTGCAATTGCTGGAAGGGGTCATATTTTTTACCTTTTTTTTTTTTTCCTGAAAAGTAAAGAGAGCACTTGTAGGTAGCAATCTATCCAAAAGACAGATGTGACTATAAAAACAACAAGCTGTAGCACACATTTGGTTTCCTTTAGGGATCTTCAGCTTTTTCTTGTTTCACCATTTCGCATTATTACTTTCTCAAGAAGAACCTGGCATGAATTAAAGGGGACAGGGGGAAATTATGGGGTTTCGTGATTTTATATCCTACCAGTGCTCTGTGAGAAGAGAGGTCACTTGTACTGTGATTGTATTTTCTGTCTTGGAGCCAGATCTGATTGACTCAAAATTGTTTTAGCATTGTTCAAGGGGTGAAAGAAGAGCTAAATTATAGTCCTATCTGGCTGTACAGTGTTTTACGTTGTCATGGTAGTGTATGTTTTTGAGATACCAGGGAGTGGACGCCAGCACTTTCATGTCTGTTAGAAGAGATCTGATCTCCCCTCTGGCTGGTCATTATCCAGGCATGGGAGTGAATCTCAAACACTTCAGTGAGAGCCAGAAAGATCTATATGCCAATTCAACACACCGTATCCAAGCAGCACTAACCTGTCTGCTGCTGGTGAAGAAGCCTGGAAAGTCATGCCAGAAGTGTGCATCATGCAGAGAGCCTCTGGCAGTTGTAGGCCTTATTCCTTGATAATCCACGTCAGTCCATTTCTGGACTTGAAGGTGGCCTTCAGTGAGTCTTTCTTTGTATATGGAGACATGACCTGAGAGACTGAGATTTATTTACCCCCCAGTATCAGTGGGTATTTTGGTTCTAGGGTAAATTTTGTTTCCATTCTTGTCATTGTGAGGCTGACAGATGGACCCAGGCAGAGTTTAGCTGTATTGTTGCAAATCACCTCATACCACCTGCTTTGGGCCTAGCAGGAAGGCACTGGACAATTTTATTTACAAATGTAAGTATATCCTGAAATGACAGAGTATGTCTCAGTGACATTTTTAGGGTGGAATTATTTACTCTCAGTTGTCACCAATCTCTGTCCAGTGGGTACAAGGAAATGAGCTTCCAGAAAACTAAAATCAAACTTTGGTAAGAATCTTGGCCTTCTTGATATGGATCAAGTGCAGTCTGGGAATGTCTATTTTCAGGGAGCAACTACTGATTTCTGACTCCTGGCTGAACTTTGACAGGAATGATGCTGTGGATTTGTTCAGAACTTGAACTTTAGGTTTTGAGGGACCTTAAAGACAATTTAGGCTCTGTGTAGACAACTGATTTAGGCGCTTCAGATGCATGTGTTTGAATTCTGTTTATGTCCTCTTTCAGGTACTTAGGCTTGTCACATGAGGACTTTTCAAACACTTCGTGCTTCTATTGCATCTGACCTTATATAAAAAACATTTGGAGTGGTTAATTATTATGCTAGTTTTCACCGTATGAACAATAGCCTCTTTTTTTCCTTAAAGGATTGTTTGTCCAATTAGTCACTTTTGTTCAATATTGTTAAGAAGCCTTGACTTTGGCTTCTTGATAAATAAAAGCTGTTTCCTGAACACATTCAACCATTGAAATCATTGTTAAATTTTAATAATGGCCTAAAAAAACCCTATAGGCTTTGACCAATGCACATTTATTCCAAATATAAATTAGCATCAATAGTTTAAATTGTGCCCAGTTCTATAAGCTTAGCTTAGTAAATTCACTTGAATGTTTTGCATGCATAAAGAAAACAGAAGTGGAAGAGCTCAGGGTGTGCAGATTTAATTAATTGGCAATGTATGGGATTTAGTGATAGCTGAGCTATGAAAAACAGCGGGATCACTGTGGTAGGTGCACTGCGCCAAGCTAGATTCTCAGACTACTGCATGACTTTCATGTGACTCAGAAAAAGTGTGTGTGTGTGTAGGTGTATAAACTTTTGTGCGTGTAGTCTTACATATGGAAAAGCACATATGTGGGCCAGAGTTATATAAAATTACTAATGAGTCTGTGTGGAACACACTTTTCCAGCTCCTGTTGTCTCAGTGAAGATGTAACGCAGTTCTTGGGTGCATTTTGATGAAGACTCAGATTGCAGTTCATATTATAATCACAGGTATGATTTGGACAGATTTTTTTTACTGTTTTGTTTTGGTTTAATTTTTATAATTCTTATGCTTTTATGGGGGAGAGAAGCATTATCTTTTCATGCTGTATTCTACAAATATTTTGGATCAGATTATTATTTTCAACACTACTGAGATGCAGTGGAATTCTGTTATTCCAAAGAAGATGTGTTTTGACTTGCAAGCCAAGCCATCTAAATTTAGGTGTTGTCAAGGTGCAAGTCCACATATGAGTTTATTTTCTGAGCTCCCACTAAAGTCACTGCAGGTCCACTGAATTCACTTAGTGAAACATGAAGAGCTATTTAGAGACAAAATTAGCATTTTCTGAATAACTGGAAACTCCCCTGACAATACTGATGAGGCCCTCATCAACTCTAACAGAGACCTGTCTCCTTTCTACATGCCTATACATACTTATGCAAACTGAACAGCAAGACAGGAGCTGTAGCTTTAAATAAAATATTTTAAATTTAATTAAAATGTCATAAAAAATAAAATTATTTATAGTACGTGACATTGATCCTTACACTCCAGTTTTGAACCTATAGCTCAGTTTAGCATCTAAAGAGCAAATATGTAAAATATCAAAAATGAATTACAATTCCTTGTCAGCATGAATGTCATGCACCAGAGAAGATATTCAGTGTAGTCTTGCCAAGAAAGAAAGCACTTGGGGCATTCTCTGCGAATTCCTGGAGCCAAAACCTGCTCTAATGGAAATAGAAGTAGGAAGGGCAGCCTATGGGCTGCTAGGCTATAGGAGAAACCTTGAACTTGGGTATATAAAGTAGTGTTTCTAATGGGAGAGCAAGAGAACTTGATGAATAGACAACTTTCTCTGTCCATATCTATGGTCTTCAACACCCACCTAAAGCTAAGAAACCTTTCTCTGAAGGTGACACAAAAGTTCCAATTTTTCCACATCTTCCTTACCCAAATTCATCTAGTAGTTACTCAGTTGTCTTAGCTGCTGCCTGGTGGCTATATATTGAAATATGAAGCCTCCCAGTCCCTGCAGAGTCGAGATTTCATAAGTCTGGATCTTCCATTTAACATCCTTTGCACAAGATAAGTCCTGCCTCCTTTTCTGTTGTGCTTCAGTCCCTCAGGATGCCAAGGATGCTAACAGGGGCCCTTGCTGCTTTGTGCAGTTCTGTTTAAGGCAATCCCCAGAAGAGTGGTAGCTAAAGAAAACTGTCTGCAACCTGGGGTTTTAAAAATAGAAGTGGATGGCTGGAACGCTGCAACCAGCTGGGCTGCAGTTAGCAAAAGCTTGTGAAAGATTTTAAGGTCAGCCCTGCGCTGTGGGAACAAGCAGGCCATGGTGTGCTTGAACTGGAGACTGAAAAATGAGCCCCAGCAGGAACTGTTCTCTGATTCTTTTCAGACACTTTTAGACAGGTTGTTTTGCTTTGTTCCATTCAGCCAAGGAGACAGACTGGAGATGGGACAGACTTTGCTGCAGTATGAAGAACATCCCTTGTCAAAATGCTGCATCCCTTTTGCATTTCTTCTTTTTCCCATGCATCATAATTTCCACCCTTTTAAAATTCAGATCTTCTTCATTAACATTTGCCTCAACACGATTTGTCTCTCCACTGCTTCATACTGGTGTACGTCTCATTTTTGCTTAGCACTTGGCCCTGATGATGATGAGTTTCAACCTTTGCCACTACTTTAATAGGAATTTTTCTCCTAGCTCTGCAGCATCTTCCCTTACTGACTTTCAGAGTAGATGTTTTTCATCCATGAGCACACCATACAAACAGAACTGGGCTGGTCAGCTCCTACCCTTCTCACAGGGCTTCTGGCACCTGCTGTATTTCAGTGTCTCCCTTGGACACTTTGTATGCTCTGGACTTTCTCCATCCTGCATCAAATATCTTTTCTTCTCCTCTTTGCTCCTCTTTTTTTGACACCAATCAAAATCAAAAATCAATTTTCAGATCATCACTGAGACTGATAATTCCAGCATGCTCCTACTTGGGAAAGGACATGGATTTGATTTAGGATAGGGTTGGATTTAAGTTGGATTTAAACCTGGACTCCTGAACTGTTCCAGAGACCCACGATACACATGAATATATGAATCTGTTGCCTCAGTTCTGCTTTGCTGTAGACATTTTTGATGGCGCTATGCATTTATTTATCCTGGATCAGTCTCCTCTTTCATTTTCCCTCCTAAAAAACTCCAGTAGCTTTCCCAGATGTACAGCTTTGACTAGGACGATAAATGATGGAGCCTTTCTTTTGTTTCTATTAATGTCTTTATCTTGATTTTCTTTTGCCACAGAGAAAAAAAAGCAATTTTCTTTAAATACATTGGGATTGAAAAAGATGCCCTAAACTATTTAATATACCTTGTTTTCCTTCATAACTTTTGTCTAGGGCATTTCCATAGCATGCTGTAGAAGATACTAGCTGGCTCACAACTGGTTGAAAATATCTGGATATTCTGCTTAATTACTTGCTTTTACACAGCCATTTAATTAGAAATTGAAGCACCTATGAAAATTAGGCTGAGAAACAAATGGGGACATAGCACAAGTTTAACTCCCTGCAGGCAAGGCTCACATCTTGTCCAGTGAGTAACAAACGTTCAGTGAAATGGTGAAGGACTTGCAAGTGATCCTCTTGATGATGGAAGTCTGTAGAGTATTCCTGTTGAAAAAGCACAAAGAGGAAACCACATCCCTGATCTGTCAGGGCAGGATTCAAAGCCTGTGAGCCTTTTGCAGATTGTTACTGATGCAACCTGTGAGCAGCAGGAGGGAACACTGTATGGTGGATGCATCACTCAGTCTGTTGCTTGCTGGTGTTATGTCACTGGGGAACACACCTCTTCGTCTGAGCTAAAAGAAGGACAGGAAATCTAAAAGCAGTATTTACTCTAGCAAATGTAATCTGCAAACTTTTTCTCCTTGGATTAAGTCATTTCAAGGCCTTGTGAACCTGGTACAGCTTTGTCAGATAGCTTAAAAACAGTCTTTGTCTGAAATGAAGCCAAAAGAAATGACGACTGCTAGACTAGGTTGCAGTTGTGACTGAAAGGTTGACAATGGTTGAGGTGGGAAAGGGAGGCTGGAAGAATGAGGCTAAGAGGGAAGTATTGCTGCCCACGCAGATAAGTCATTTGATGGAAAAGCTTTGCCAAGCAAAGGCTTACTGTAGTGGAAAGTGCATTGTATTCAGACTTCACAGCTCCTGTGTGTCAGAGCCCAGCGAGACAATTGGTCTCCTGCATCATGGGGATTTATTACATTTAGTTCTTTTGGGTGCTTCTTGCAAAGCATCCTTTTTACTGTCTGGGAAAGAGGGGTGAATAAAACATACTGTGATTCAGCAGAGGAGAAGTGCCCTTTGAAGACAATCAAAAAGCAGCCTGAAGATACTGGGAGGGGCTAAGATCAGTAAGGCTTGCCAAGATAAATCACCATGATGTTTGGCCTATGTGTGTTGGACACTGTGAGGTTTCTCCCAGGAGCTGTCACTCACCTTCATGACATTTACCAAGTGCAAAGGCAAATTCTTAATCTCACAGTGTGACAGAGACAGTCTTGGGATAGAGATTTCCCTCCTCTTTCTCCCAAGGCCAGCTCCAATGAGGTGCAGAGACCCTTTGATGACTTGACAAATCACTTTCAGCACCATCCAAGTGCATTTCTCACTTAGGCCCTTCTCCCTCCGAGCAGGGAGGACAGCCAATCTACTTCTTTACAAAGTGCCTCTGTGCTGTCCCTTTGGCATCCGGAGACACAGCTTTTTACTAAGCAGTTTGAAGGGCTCTGTTCTTTAAAACAAAACAGGTCCTGCAAAGCAGAATAAGGAGCCAGTGAGACCCAAGTGACTTGCCAGGATATTCAAATGGGTGGGATGCCCAGTGTGTTTTCTCCACGCCTACTTGCAAAGAGTTGGAAAGTGGAGCTGCCTGCCTTTAATAGAGCCAGCAAAGAAAGGAGCTGAGGAAGGAAGAGTTGCCACCAGGATTATGGTCAAATAAAAGGAAACATAATGATTTTTTAAAGTTTTGGAGCAACTATCTTACATAGGCTCACTTAAGTCTCTGAAAGGCTTCAGTTGCCTCACAGCCACCAAGAGTGAGCATGAGTGTTTCAAACTGGATCAAGGTGATTTTAACATCTCAAATGAATTTTCAGCTTCCATATGTCTTCTAGTGTCCTCTGTCCCTGTCAAATCTTAATGCTTGAAACTGCGTGAGGCTGTGGGTGTGTGAGGGTGTGCATACATGTGTATATTGGGGTGTTTGCATGTGTGTGTATCTACAGATATAACTTCTCTGCCAAGGTCAAGGGTGCAGAGTGCCAGCTTGGTGTGAAGCCAATATTGTTGTGTTCTGGGAAAACACACAACGAGAACTTGTATTTGGGTTATGATAAGAGTTCAGTTTAATCACAACTGAAGCCAAGTCATCCCAAATTAAAGCTCAAGGCAGACTCTGATATCAACGAAGTTTGTGTCATGTAGTTCTCAAAGAACATGAGCTAATGTCTAGAAAACGAGAGTAGAGGAAGGGCCCTGGATTTTGCCACCAATTCCATTTCTGGTGTTGGACAAACTATGCTAGCCAATAGTTACGATTCTGAAGGAAAAAAGAAGCAATGTGTGAGTAAGAGCTGGTAAAAAAACAACCCAAAAATGGAGGCTATTTGCAGAACTTCAGAGTACTCTAGTGTGAAACCATAGCATGCACCTAAATATGGTTGTAGAAGACCAACACCCAAGTTTGATTTATCTTCCCCTGAGGTAAGATTTTCAAAGACACTGGACTGAATTAAGAATTAAAATCTCAACATTATTTTCTGGGGATTCGACTGCGATATGTAACTGCCTCAGTTTCCCTCCCTCTGATTTGGATGGAACTTTTACACTAAAATAGAGGGATGTGTGTGGAAATTCATTGCCTGTATCTATACAACAATGATGCCTTTAGCAGCAACCTTACTCTGAATATTAAAACTGAAAAAGTAACTTTTCATTACCTTACAAAGGTGCTGTGTATTTTAATTACTTACTGACTTGCAAATACTCTGAAGTACATTTTTCAGAGCATGTTTATTACCATTATTTTATTGATATGATTACACAGGATTGTGTTGCAGCTAGTATTTCTAGCTTAATATCATTCTCTTTGGTTTCGAGAGCTTAAGCATGGTCCTTCTTGCACTAAAATTCATTAAAAGGGTACTCTGGTGTCACATTTGATCTGAGATTTCTTCTTTCCTCTCCACATTTTGCAGAACTCAAAAAAAAAAAAGAATAATAAAAAATAAAAAATCAGATATACTATTTCCCTGGTTTTGGTTGAGATAATTTTAATTTTCTTCCTAGTAGCTGGTACAGTGCTTTGTTTTGGATTTAGTGTGAGAATAATGTTGATAACACACCGATGTTTTAGTTGTTGCTAAGTAGCACTTATCAAGGACTTTTCAGTTTCCCATGGTCTGCCAGTGAGGAGGTGCACAAGAAGCTGAGAGGTAGCGTGACCAGGACAGCTGACCTCTTTAAGCCTTTTGAAGATTTTTTTTAATAACTCTCACTTTCATAATGTTAGAAGTGCTTCAGTGCAGATGAAGACACTACTTATGTTGTTTTGTCCTTTCTAAATACAGTTTTCTACTTGCCTGTGCCCTTTTGGTTAACGATAACCAGTATAAACAGTTCCCTCTCTTCTTTCACAGCTGTTCCTCTTCACCCTTTTGAGAATTATTGTAAAAATTACACATAGTTCTTGTGTAGAGACAAAGTGTCAGGACTGATTTCACTACTTGGAACTTCCCAGGAAATGAGATATGCCCAGTGTCATTAATTATAATAGTGAATCAGTCTGGAAGGCATTCTGCATTTTCCTTACTGTTCATGTAAGGGGAAGTGTGTTTCTTTGCACTGATCAGGGCACATCACAGAATCATCATAGAATCATAGGATGGTTTGGTTTGGAAGGGACCTTTAAAAGCCAGCTAGTCCAACTCCCCTGCACTGAGCAGGGACATCTGCAACCAGAGCAGGTTTCTCAGAGTCCCAGCCAACCTGACCTGGAATGTTTCCACAGATGGGACATCTAACAGCTCTCTGGGCAATATGTGCCAGCGTTTCGCCATCCTTACTGTAAAAAGTTCCTTCCTTATACCTAGGATGAATATCCCCTCTTTTATTATAGAATCTTAGAATGCCTTGGGTTGGAAGGGACCTTTAATGATCATCTAGTCCAACCTGCCTGCAGGGACATCCTCAACTAGAGCAAGTTGCTCAGAGCCCCACCAAGTTTTAAAACCATCACCCCTCCTCCTATTGCAACAGGCCCTGCTAAAAATAGTGTCCCTATCTTTCTGATAGGCCCCCTTTAAGTAAACCCAACACAAACTCTCTCAGCCTGTCCTTATAGGAGAGGTGCTTCAGCCCCCTGATCATCTTCATCACCCTACACTGGACCCTCTCAAGCAGGTCCATGTCTTTCTTATGCTGGGGGCTCCAGAGCTGAACACAATACTCCAGGCGAGGTCTCACCAGAGCACTAGGAGCAGAAGGGCAGAATCACCTCCCTTGACCAGCTGGCCATACTTCTTTTGATGGAACCTATGAAGTGACTGGCTTTCTGGGCTGTAAACACACACTGCCATCTCATATTAAGTTTTCATCCACCAATACCATCAAATCCATCTCCTCAGGACTGTTCACAGTCCATTCATTGCCAAGCCTGTATTTGTGCTTGGGTTAACATCTCGCTTAGATTCATCTCGCTGTAACTGTCAGCCATTAGAAATGCTGTTTATTGTTATTACTCAATGAATGCTGAATCTTCAATTACTGCGTTGATGCTGATCACTGCACCTCACTGCTGCGTGTTGTGCAAGACAAAGACAAATGACGAAATTCTGGGGCCTCCTTGCTCATCTTCCAAGAAGATGCCAGAGGAGAATCACTGTTGCCACAAGTTCTGCCATCTCTATATTCTACATCACCAACTTCAAGAAGTGGTCTAGAATTATAAATGGTTTCCTGTTTCTGACTGGACTTCTTCAGTAAGTTTACAAGTCTGCTTTGTTTGCAGTTTATTTCTTCCTGCGCAAGCCTCCGCCCCCACCCTGATATGCAAGTGGTGTTTTGTTATCCTGTGGGTATCCTGACATTGCAAGAAGGGAATGAGAGAGGGAAATTACTACACTTCCCCCTTTCTGATCAGAGAACAAACAGGAAGTTTGATGACTTTTGCTACTTCAGAGGTCACTTGGTCATGCTGTCCATTCCCAGTACTATGGTTCAGTCATTCTCTACCCTCTCCTTTTGTCTTTATGAGGAACAAAGCTTGGAAACACACAAAATCAAGATAATGCCCACAGTTTAACTTCCTGCAGCCTTTTGATCAGATAAGAGAAAAGAATGGTAGAATCACTTTCTTTCCAATAAAAATGTCAAATCTTTCTAGAGAACTGATTGATCTGGGAGTCATAGGATCATAGAATCATAGAATCACTTAGGTTTCAAAGGACCCTTAAGATCATCAAGTCCAACTGTTAACTCAGCACTTCCAAGTCCACCACTAAATCATGTCACTAAGAACCACATCTACACACCTTTTAAATACCTCCGGGTATGATGACTCCACCACTGCCCTGGGCAGCCTCAACCAATGTTTAACAACCGTTTTGGTGAAGAAATTTTTCCTAATGTACAACCTAAACATCCAACACCCCACTCACTACAACCTCCTTTCAGGTAGTTGTAGATAGCAAGAAGGTCATCCTGAGGCTCCTTTTCTCCAGACTAAATAATCCCAGTTCTGTCAGCCACTCCTCATAAGACTTGTGCTCCAGACACCTCACCAGCTTTGCTGCCTTTCTTTGGACACCCTCCAGCACCTCAATGTCTTTCTTGTAGTGAGGGGCCCCAAACTGAACCCAATATTCGTGCCAAGTACAGAGGCACAATCACTTCCCTAGTTCTGCTGGCCACATTACTTCTGATACAAGCTAGTATGTTATTGGACTATTTGGCCACCTGGGCATACTGCTGGCTCATAATTTCAGTGAGCAGGAGGGACCAGGGAGCTCAGGAAAAACAATGAACTGCTCTGTGTCTGTTGAGCAGAGCTGTAGCTGCAGTATGAATTCTGAAATAATGTGTGAAATTCTCCAGGTTGTTTCTTATCTTTTTAACCCAAATCTGGATGAAGTGTCATGGCCCTTATTGGCTCTATTTAGCTCCTAATGGAAGAGAAGCCTTTGACATGGTATTGGTTTTTATATGGCATTCAAAAGAGTTTTAAGAATTCTGTGATATTTTATTTTTGTCACGGTATGCTTATTAACACTGCAAATTTGCTGTTAAATAAAACTGAGGGACAAGAGGGCTCTCAGAGAAAGCTGCTAGAATGAGGAATCTGGGCAGGGAAGGTCTCAGAGAAACCTTGAAGAACTGGGTGTGTGATTCTAGAGAGAAGGGAGTATGGTGATTAACTGAGGATTGCTAAAAATGTGTTACATAGGAGTCAAGCATCATTTACTCCTTCTCATCATTATGGGCAGAAGAAATGGGTTTACAAGACAGCAGGGAGGAATTAGATCAAATATTAGGAAAAACTTCCTAAGTACAAGAAGACTAGGCTGTAGAGTTGGTTGCCAAGGGAGGATGTGAATCACTATCGGTGCAGATCTTTGTAATCAAACAGCCATCTGTCACAGAATTAAATCCTCATCAATGTAGTGTTAGATCAGGGTTAAAATACTCAGTTACCTCAGTTATTGTAGCTAGAGTGAGTCTTACATAACTGATATTCATAGTTATGAATAATCCAAGAGAAACCTGCTTTTTCTTTGTCTGGCATTTTGGCTTTTTGTTGTTGTTGTTGTTAAGTCCTGTGTCTATGAAGGACTATGTAATAAACCACCTGGTGCTTTTTGGTTTTCCACCTATTTATCCATCACTGAAAGATATCAAAATATGGCAAAGATAATGGGGGAGGTGGAGAATATATCTTGTGGTAATTTCAGTAAATCTCTGAAGTCTGCTCGTACCCCGGTAAGATAAGTAAGCTGGTACTCCCTTCTAAGGAAAAGAGGCTCAGATACACCTGACTGGAAAAAACTGCCATGGCAAGGTGTCCTTTCTCTGTTTATCACTGGCTACCATCCAGTATTGTCCAAATGGTCACAGTTTGGCACCATCTTAAGACAGAAGACATCTGTGGGAGTTGATAAAAAAATGAGGATCTGTAAGGCTGATATAGCAATGTGCTAAGAGATACTTCAAAGAGATTGATCAGGTGTGGGACAACTTCTTTTTTGAGGAGATTAAGTTTTATGTAATTGTTTAATTCTGTGGGAAAGACACTAGGCTCAAAACTTGTCCATTGGTCATTTCTTGAGCTGATTCAAAAGGTATCATTATTTTGACAGAACAGAGATATCCTGAATTCTGTGAAGAGGGTGAAATGGCTAAACCAGAGGTTTTCTTTATAGGGTTAATCTCTTCTTTGTTTTTTCCACTGAGCCCTGAAGATGGTTTCAGGATTCTAAATATGTGATCTTCAAAACTAAAATAAAAACCTGTACATGAAAAGACATTGAATCTGATGGCTGGTTGGGAAACAGTCAGAATTTGTTCTCCAAAAAGCTTGAAAATATATCATAGAGGTCACAGTTTAGCCCATTTACACACTTGTGTATATTTTCATATGTATATATTTCTTGTTGTTTTCCTTCAAATGTTGCTACTTCCATAAGGTCAACAATTTTTTTGAACTGAGAACTATTTCTATGGTATTTAGGTTTGTAGAGAGAGATTACTTCCATGTTATTATGTCATTTCCTCAAATGAGGGTCTATGTTGCAAGATAGAGTAGTTAATTATGGTTCCCTTTTCTCTTTAGTCATTCCTGAATTACCAGATTGTGTAATTTCTCAGTTACTACTGTGTAATCAAAATAATAACATGTTTCCTACTTTTCTCATTACTACTGTAACCAATGCAATCAGAACCCTTATTTTTTGGCCCAGACAAAAAATGGTGTTAAACCATCTGCAGAATAAACACAGGGGTACAGGCTTATCTGTGGTCCATGGGCCACCAAGAGTGAACACTTGATTTAAGTTGTGCTGTTGTTAACACTGCATAGCTAGTGCCATGACTTCCACTTGGGTCTCACTGATTTAACTATTTGACTGTGCTCAGGACTACTTCTTCCAGTTTGAGCTACTGTTCTGCTAGGTACTGTATAAATAAGACTAATAATTTCTAAGTTTCTGGAGATTAAGATCTCAGAGCAAGCAGAATAGGTCAGGTCATTGAACTCACCAAAAGTTCGACCCTTTTTCTGGTGATGAATCACTTTCATTTATTCTAGAAGCAGCATAAGTGGACTTGTAAATTACTGTGGTGGGTTTACCCTGGATGGATGCAGGGTGGCCACTAAGCTGCTGTATCACTCCCCCTCCTTAGCTGAACAACAGCAAGAAAATATAATGAAAGGCTCCTGGGTTGAGATAAGGACAGGGACATCACTCACCAACTGCCATCATGGGCAAAACAGATTTGACTTGAGGAATTGATTTATTACCATCAAATCAGACTAGGATAATGAGAAATAAAACCTAATCTTAAAAACACCTTCCCTCCATCCCTCTTTTTTCCAGGTTTAACTTTACTTCCTATTTTTCATCCCCTGCAGCAGCACAGAGAGACAAAGAATGAGAGTTGTGGTCAGTTCATCACATTTTTTTTCTGCTGCTCCTTCCTCCTCACACTTTTATCCTGCTCTGTCGTGGGCTCCATCTCCCTTCCATGGGAGACAGTACTCTGTGACCTTCTTCAACACAAGTCCTTCCCATGGGCTGTAGTTGTTCATGAACTGATCCAGGGTGCACCCCTTCCATGGGGTGTAGTCCTTCAGGCACAGACTGCTCCAGCATGGGTGCCCTACAGTGTCACAAATCCTGGCAGTAAACTCCTCATGGGGCAAGTTAACTGCATCTCAGCCAGACTCAACACAGTTAGGGACAAGATCCAGACTGAGATTTGGACACCTGATTTTCAGCATCTAAATATATGTGTGCAGGGAAAGAAATTTCCAGCTTAGGTGCTTAATTTACTTGCCCTAACATGATGTCTATTGACATTTGAGAAGCCCGAATGGTACTGAAGACACATGACCAGCTGGAAGTTAAGTAGGATGAACCAGAACATCTCAGATATCAATAGCCACATATGTTCACGTAACTGAATCCCCTCCCAGATGTCTGAGCTCATATTTAAGTCCATCGAGACCTTTTCAATGTGTCAGGAGACAGTTTTCCATTTAGAAGAGAAAAAAAAAAAGACATTGTCAAAATAAAGATAATCAACCATCCCTAACAGGGAAGAGTCCAATCACACTGCTCATCACTCCTGATCCTGACACACCAGTACTCTGTGTGTTCACAATAAAATAACTAGGATTTTTTAAGGGGCAGCACAGAGACTAAAGCAGAACCAAAGAGCCCTGCCATTCCCAGCAGCCATGGTTAACTAAATCCATACTACTCAGGTTCTGACATTTGTCAGGAAAATAAATAAAAAGGCCAAAAAAAAAGAGCCTTCCAGATGTTGGTCACTGGTCCACTTTTTCTCAACATCTCCTATGATTAGGATGATTGAGGATTTACTTATTATCTTAACTTTGGTAAATGGTGCAATCAAAAAGTCAGTGACTTTCCCAAGGTAAAAATAGGCTGTGCAATGGATTTAGAGAAATACTGCTATACTAGATTCTCTGTGCCATTAATTGGTATTACATTAGTGTAAAAAGCCTAAAATAATTACATTTTTCCTAAAACTGTCTAAAATCTATGGAAAGCTGTTATCTTGTAATGATATTTTCTGTTAAAAATGCATATAAAGAATCAATAAGCCACTTAAACACAGAATTTTCTTCATCATGATGTATCTCCTCAACACTTTTCATGTTCACTGTTATTCTCACCATTAAAAAGGGAGAACAGATACTGTTAACAGCTGCCTGTGTCCACCGTGTATTGTTTAGGAGCAAGCTCATCCAGTATATCAACCTGAGCTTCCACAAGATCTCTTAGAATTCATAAAAGTCACATTATTGTGGCCAAAAAGCAGATTTTCCCCAAGAACAACACCATCTTTTGTGTACATCAGCAATATTGTCCCACTGAACCCTTCTAAGCAGGGTCCCCAATACACATTCGCTACACCAAAAAGATTCAGTGATTCTAGATGAGAATAACTCTGGGAGAGAGAACAGCTGAGGACAGGATGCTGCTCTTCAGATTATTGTGTAACAAGTACACACAGGTTTGCTCCCTACGAAGAGCATGACTGACATTCTTGCTTCTCTTTTTGCTCATTAGCTTCTAAAATTCTTAAAAAAGTAAAGTAGAAGAGTTAAAGCCATTGTTTGTGCCAGGAAATGAATTACTACCATGGAAAAGAAACTATTACCCTTTTATAAACTGTCTGTTTTCTCCCTTCAAATTCTCATTTGTCTCAAAGGGCATTAACTTTGCCCACCCCTGAAGACAACTCTGGTGGCAGTGCACTTCAAGGATCAATCTCCTGCAACTGCTGGAAGTCCATCAAAGTACAGGGGAACAAGACTTGAAGAGACTTCAAACCATGAAGTCCAAACCAGTCCACTGTCCAGCTCCAGGGCAGCTTCAGTCATCACTCCCATGGATGTTTGTCTGATCTTTTTCAAAAACTCTCCAAAGATGGAGAATCCACATTTTCTGCATCTGCTTTATCAAAGGCTTTACCAATTTTACTGCCAGAAAGATTTTTACTGACATCCTGTCCACAATTTTCCTCTAGCAGCTGTAGCCAGGGTCCTTTAGTCCTATCTGACGTGCAAAATTATTCCTGTCTCTTTTCCAATGGTCTTTTTAGAATACAAGATGTGTCATGTATCCCCTTCATCCTCTCTTCTAGCAAAACCGTTGGGTTTCTTCCGACCTTTCCCTTTGCTGCAGCTTCCTAGCTTCTCCTCAAACCCTCTGCCTGCCTCTGAATTATTTCCAGAAGATCCAAAGCTTTCTTGAAAAGTACTTCAAAAATAGTTCTCGTCATATACTGGTCAAATTGCTCTGGAAATTTGATTTCTCACTGTCATGAAGTATTGCTTCATGTAGGAAATAAGTAATACCCTCATTTATACACCCAATAATTTTGCCTTTCTCCAGTACTATAACATCACTGACATCACTTTACCTTGTTAGCCACCTTGACCCTTAGATACTTTCCTGGAGACTTGCTCTGTAAACAGCAGACTCAACGTCTTGTAATGAGCAGATGCAAAGGAAAACTTTCTACCTGTAAAAAAAGGAAATCGAGTCAAACATCACCAATTAAATCTTTGACCTACCAAAGGTGAAGGCAGTAAGTGTGCATGAGAACCAACTTCAATCTATAGCTTTTCAGTAGCAGGCTGCCATTAAAAAAGCTAACCATCCTATTTTGATCATTTGTACAGATCACATGCAGAAATTTATGTTTTCCTAGTTCTGCATGAAAAAACTCTCAGGGTTTTTTTCCCCCCTTAAGAGAAGTTTTAAACATGTAACTCAAATGACAAGATGTGTGCCTGAAAACATCTCCTGATGTTCCATAGGTAGCAGCAAAAGATGGTGTCAGGTTTGTCTCGACAGCACCTGCTCTCTCCTAAAAGCAGCCCTGGCTCCTCTACCAGGTGCTGCCATCTGCGTTACACTGACTGCATTTACGAGACATGGTGAAGTGGACTAGGGAACTGATTCTTCTGGGGGAAAATAATGTTTTTTTCCAGCCAGTTCCCCACTATGCCCACAAATAGCTCTGGCAGGGAGTAAGCAGCCCAAAGAAAGTTGAAAGGAAAAAGGAGAGAAGTGCTGAAGCTAGCACTGTGGTCATGTAACTGTGCCATAGCCTCACTGCCAAGCTAGAAAATGTATCCCAGTGGAAACAAAATCAAGAGCACTGGTGCAATCCCCCAGCAGACGAGTGCTTAAACAGATTTAACTGAAGGGGATTAAGAGTTAATGCTCTACATTTTGCAGCTTTCAGTAAAATCTATCTGCTCATTTCATACATGGTGTGAGCAAAATGATCACCCACTGTAGAATTATGACTCTGCGTATTTTGGACGTTCAGTATTTAAATGATAATTCAAGGCCCCATTTATACAACTTTTTGATTGTCTAAAGTTGCCCTGACTTAAACATTCCAACATGCCCCTTTTTTTTTTTTTTTTTTTGCTCAGAAACTAAACATTTATCTGTTGATAAATGAGTTGTTGTTACTTTTTTTTAGGTAAATGGCAAGATTGTGAAATATTAATTTACAGTATTAAGGTTTCTCCACCTTTCCATCATCATAAGACAACTAGATATTGTTAAATGCTGTAGAAATGTTCTCCATACCTTTTTGACTGTATTGTGCAGGTTAATTTTTCATACCATGGGTGAAGCTGAGCCTGACCACCACCACCACCCAGCATCTGTGCTCTTGGAGTCAGACAGTGTCCAGCTGGGCATGTTGGTAGAAGAGACAATTTGTTCTCATCTGTTTACACTTAACTGCAGTAGCATGGTGGATAAGGTAAAATGAGACATGAACCTGAGCCTTGCTTGAGATAAATCAGGTATATAGGAGCACTGAGTTCTCGAGGCTATGAAGAGAGGACAAGGGTAGTCTAAAATAATAACACCCTTGCTCTTTTTGCCTGGGGAAATCCAACTAGTTCTGTTCAGTGAGGCTGTCTAGCTTTGGTAGTTTACTTTTATTCTTTTTGTGTTTAATCACTCTGTCATAAACTCCAGCAAACCAAATCAGATTAATTAGGTGCAAAATACGCAGATTTCCACAGACGTTTTCAAAACTGCTTCAAATAAATTCAAAAGCTACATTTCAACTGTGTAAGATTAATCTCTGTGTAAACAACCTTGTAGCTACTCTGATGGAGCAGATCTTGCAGAGAGAGAAAGGGGCAGAAAAAAAACCCAAGAATTTTAGTTAAGTTTTGGGATGCTGATGTGTGGTGCAGAAACAGGGCTATTAGGGCTGGGAGGAGGCAACAAGCTGTTGTGAAATCAGCCAGTAGCTTACAAACAATGCGAGCCGAACACACAAGCTAAAACCGTTCTGCAAAGAGCAGCAAGAAAATCCTTGAAAGAGCTGGGAAAAAGTCAGACTTTCTCCTTTGGAGAGCCCATGGGGAGAAGCACATTTCTTCCACTGAATATTCAATCTCTCCTCTGCAGCTCTAAGCTCAAGCTGCCACCCCTAGAAACTAGTTGGTGAGTGTGTTGATCATGGAGGTGATGAGTGGAGAGAAGATGTAGCAATTACTGATCTATCAAATTCCTGCCTCTGCTTGGAAGTGTGGGAGCAGACTTGCAGGGGTGGTGGTGATCAAGGCTGAAAAGCTCAGAACTGGTAGGAAGTGATAACTTTGTGCCTGTGGAAAACCAGTCCTTCAGATGTGCTTTTATGGTGAAACTAAGCAGCTTTAAGTTCTTCAAGTTATTGAGGAAACTTTTCTGTTGATATGAAAAAGTAGTCACTTTTAAGGAAAATAAAACAAGCAAACAAAAGACCCATAAGCCCATTACTTTCTTTTAGACGTGTCCTTCTCCTTAACAAACAGTTGGAAGGAACTCATTTTTATGGAATGTCTGTGCTACAGACTGACAGAATAAGGCTGCAAATACAGAAAAGACAAGTTTTTCAGACTGACCCATGGCCATCAGAGTTCCTGTGTGGTGGATTTCAGTCAGCTTGAGACCCCTCTATACCAATGCTTATTGTCCCTGTAAAATGGAAGTCTTTTCAAACATCTTACATAGGGCTCTCTATGTGCTGTGGTACGTTCAAAAGTGGTAAGCAATGCCTTCTGTGGTTTTTATAGGCATGACTCCAACAGCACTGAATAAACACATATAATGGTTCAAATGTGGTGGCTGAAATGGGAAATTCTAATGTGTACACCAACAGCTTACTCATAGACGATATGTTTTTCTAATACATGGACCAGAAAAGTGCATCCCCTTGAAATGTGAGGTTCTACTCATTTGAAACAGGACTGTCCATGATTCTGTTTCAAACACAACTTGAAATGCCGCAGGGTGTATGATTTGTAGACCATTTGTGGTATGGGCTGAAGATTATTGACCTCAATAGCATTGATATATTACAGGAAACTTTATGGATGCCAAGCCAAAGATTTTTCTTTAATCTAGAATCTCTTTGGGAAGGAAAGGAGAAGGAATATGTCCTAGTGTTGGCCTGAGCTTGTGACGACAGCACCAGGGACTATGGTTTTATAAGATCTTCAAGGAATATAACAATATTAAACAGTTGTAAGACTGCTAAAACTCCCTGATGTAGTCTTAATATGAAAAGCACTTTGAGTAGTGTAAATATTTAGGTTGTCTACCTCCTCAAATGGTGTTATGAGGCAATCAGCAAAATACTGGTAAGAACTGAATGCTGTTGCCAGACATTACTTCAAAGGCATGTGGCATGGTGAATTAAGACTCTGAAGTGTTAAGTTCTTTTACCATCTTTTTTCATAATTCTACCAGATGAAAAAGTAACTTTAACATGATGGGCTGAAATTTTTCCATGCTGTACCTCTGGGAGGAAATCTTTCCATTCTCAACATTCTGTAGCTTCTGAAATTAAGTTAGGAAAAATATGAGAATTTGCCCATGATAAATACATTTATAAGTGTTCATTTGCAAAGTCTAGAGCTTCATCCTCTGGAACAAGATGATGAAAAGTGGCAGGAACACAGTTCTAATTTTGTTTTAGCCAGTGCTGTGAAAACTTGCATAATTCAGGCAAGGTATAAGGCTTTGGGGAAAAATTAAATAAATACTTATACACACACTGAAAGGAAATCTTGCCAACTTCAGCTCACCAAAGACACCTTCTTACATTTCACATACTCAGTTCCCTCACAGATCCAACCTACAACCAAGTGCTGAAGGCTTCATCCCCACAGATGTTTCCAAATGTAGTCAAGCCTTATATAAGTACAACTCCAGTTCCTCATAGCTGTGGTGACTCTAGAGATGGGACACTCCTTTGTAAGGTCTCAGCATTTCCCTACCCAACCTGTGTAGATAAGCAGTAGGAGATCATTTGATATACCTGTAGAAAGCTAAGTGGGGCAAAAAGCAACATCAGAGGTGAAAACAAGGTTCTATGATGGGCCACTGTGGGAAGATGGGAGCTGGGGTCAAGAACTGTTTTTAAGGAAAGGCACTGTATAAGAACAGAAGGGTGGAGAACAATATTTTAAAGGTATTTAATATAATTTTGCAATGTTAACATTTGCTTAATGTTGATACAGAATTTGAAGTCCCTCAAGATACTATAAATTGATAGACAAGCTATCATACATACACAGCATGGCTGGTGTACAGCTGACCATATCATGTCTAGACATTAGATGTTTAGCTCTGAGTAGGACTGTGTGTTTCCTGAGTGGGAATTGATTCATCTGACCTGTTTTAAAGCTTAGCATGAGATGAATAAGATGAATGAGCTATATTTCTATAGCTTGTCTAGAGAAGTTGACTAGTTTGGATTTAGACACTGAACTTTCAGAAGTTTGAAGCAAACTGAGAAGAATCTCTTGCAGATTTTGCCTTCTTATCTACATCCAACAGGTACCCAGTAGAATTTGCAATCATGTCCATGTGAGTAGCTTTTGCTCCTGTATTTTAAAATATAGTACCATGGTCATTCTGCTCCATAAAAACACACACACATAGATACACTGAAACCACACTATGAAATGTATTTCGTTACAATAAACTGACATTGGCATCAGCTGTTAAGAGAGGGTTTCTCTGATACAGTCATGTTGCTTTAATTCAGGATTAGCAAATTTTAGAGCTGTCCATCCCTCCTAAAATTATTTTGTGTTACAAAGAAAGAAACGGGGGTTTTGCCACAAGGTACAGGATTCCCATGTTCCTGAGACCAATGACTCGATTGATCCGGTCCTGTCTTTGAGCATGCAGCAAAGACAAAAAGGTGCAAACCAGTTTAAATACAGCTTAGAGAGTTGTTAATATTTATTTCTCACCTCACTGTACCATTACGTAACTTCTGTGCAAAAAGATAAATGCTTCACATCAGCAACTGACAGGAGAAAGAGAAGTCAAAAAGCAGGTGAAGGATGCTAAGAAAGGCTAAAGAAGTGAAGTCTGACTCTTGCTTTGGAACATGAACTTCAGTGCTTTATACCACTGTGCTTTGTACACCCTGAGTCTGGCAGTGCTTGTAAGTAATTGCATGCAAAACAGCTTTTACTTTTTTTTTTTTTTCAATAATTGTTCATTTTCTTCTTGGAGCAGATGGTCAGATACAGCTTTACTTTTTGCATGAGTCTCTTTTCTATTTATCTGGTTTGGATTCCAGTTAAATAAGGCAAGATGCTGTGAAAAGTGTGAACAGCAGCAGAAGGGACACGCGCTGTAGGATCTCTGTATCAATACATTTCACTCCTTCTTACCACACAGTCACTAAAAAGAAGCAACATAATTGGCAGAATCCCCCCCCCCTTTTTTTGGTGTGTAGGCTTTAAAAGACAGTGACAAAGAAGAAATTGGAGGAGAGCTGTTACATGAGAGCAGCTGAGTTTTGATAGAGTTTTCTTAAAGTTCAGATGACAGAGTCTTGTGAGTTACCATTTCATCTGCCTTGTTGGTAGCATTGTTATTTAATGTGCAGGCAGCTGAGATGCTGCAGGTAATAAATGAGTTGAATCAGCAGAGACACTTAAGGCAGAATTAGAAACTTCCAAATGAATTAAAAAGCCCGCAGGTCTCACTAATATTTTGCTTTGGATGGTGATTGGTAAACCAGCATTCAGGATCACACAGATAACAGGAAATGCCTGTGAGAAGTGGGAGAAGGGTATTTTTTCTTTGCTTTTGAGTTTAATTATATTTTCAGGATCTTCCTTCTGTGATCCTTCTTGCTAAACTGTTTTGTCTTCCCTGGGGATCTCTTCTCTGAAGGAGCATTTCTTGAAGGGTGGCACAGCAGCTTGGGTTTTGTGGGTCAGGAGAAATAAAACACTGTGAAATGTCTGAAAAGACTTTTTACTGATGTGGAGCTATGGGTTCCTTTGTATCACCTGTATGACAAACTCTGCTTCTCTGTAGTCAGAGCAGATAAGTATGGTTCTTCATAAA
>JANHFX010026190.1:43770-61819 GCA_027560015.1 Chloroceryle amazona
ACAAACTGAAACAGAGAAAATTCTATTTAAACACAAGAAACCACTTTTTACTGTGAGAGTAGCCCAACAGTGGAAGAAGCTGCCCAGAAAGGCTGTGGAGTCCACCATCCTTGTTGATATCCAAACCCTGACTGGATGCAACCTGCTCTACTTGACCCTGTGTTGAGCAGGGCAGCTGCATTAGATGGTCTCCAGTGGTTCCTGTTAGACTCAACTGTTCTGTAATTCTCTGATCTTTGACCTACAAAGGAAGTGTCTGTAGGGAGGATCCTAAGACAAGTGGCAAACTAAAAGATTTTATGGAGCTTCATTTCTTTAGAGATCATCCCAACAAGAAACACTTGTCTTATTATCAGCTGAGCTACCAGGAAAAATATCTCTGTTTTAATGATCTAAGCACAAGCCTGCGCAGTGTCAGCAGCTGTAGTAAGAGGCATTCATCTAACTGACTTGCAATGCCCAAATTTAGAATGTAGCCATGGGTCTAACACTCAGGGGAATCCAAGTGAAGTGACCTAGGATGACTGATCAGATGATGATGTCTCTGTAGATGTAGACACCAAAGGGAGCTCAACCACCAAACAGACATTTATTCTTGTTGTAAAGGATGTCTCATACCTCTATCCCATTATTTGACAGTAAAGTGGACAGAAGGGAAGGAGGTAGAAAACGAGATTAAATAAGTATGTATATAGTTATTTTGAGTACTTGGGTATAGTATTCAGAGCTGTTCAGAAAGTAGAAGGGTCTGCTAGATGAAGTCAAATGCTCTAGGAGGATGAGTAGGTCTTGAACACAGCCTAGGAGTGGACTGTTTTTTTGTAGTTTATCTTACCTGCGTTTCTGTCATAGCAGATCTTGCTCAATGTTTAATCAAGCAGTCGTTAGTGCTGACTTGAATATAAACTGTGAGAGCATCACTTAAGATCTGGTCTTCTTGAAGGAAGAGGTAATAGTTTAAATTCCTGGCACTTGATCAGCCTCACCTTTTCATTTGAGATGTATGTGGTAAAGTGTTTTCAAAAGTCTGGAGACTTAGAAGAAGTTTCCTTGACTAGTGAATAAGCCAAACAAGCTTTGTTCTTGCCATGAACACTTCAATGAGCAGAGTTTTCATAGGCAAAATGTACTCATTTTTTTGCCAGGAGAAATAATTTAGGATCGTGTAAATGGGTACATTTCCTGCCTACCGAGGTTTTTCTGGGCACAGTTCACCAAACCAAGAGAATGTTGTAAAATAGTTTTTCACTACATGGTTTGACTGTTTCTCTACTGACTCATAAAGCTACTTTTTGCAATAGCTGCTGTCCATGATGAGTAGCAAGCTTTTCAGGGTAGATGGCTTTCATTGTCCAGGGTGAGTAAAAGGGGGGAAGAATATGTGTTGGCAAGAGAAGAGATTTCAAGTGAGCAGAGATGTTCAAGGCAGATGCCAATTTTGTGTCCTCCCAACTACCGTTACGTATTCTAGCGGAGCTGAGGGGGTCCCTAGACTACCTGTTTTCATTGGTTGGGGCTGACATCACCGAGGCATCGTACACATCAGATCTCTGCCTCCAGGGGCTAAGGCTGGGCTCTGCTCCATCCATTCATAGTTACCTTTCTCTCACATACACCACCTCAAGGAGCCCTCCTTTGCACGGCTGCCATAAACTGATTGATGGCATTGCTGTCTGTCAGTTTGAGAGGAAAACCACATTCTTCTAGAAGTGCAGTAAGTAGGCAGTAGACAATCTCCCTGAAGTGCATACAAGTGGATACATGCCATTTTCAACTGCCAGGGTCTGAAGCCCAGAAGAGCAAAGGCTGTGACATTAATCTAGTATTCTCCAGCAGCCTGAGAGCTTCAAGTTGTTAGCCAATATGCAGTTCAAATGCTCTGCAGACCAACATGACATATGAACATTAACACGGAGGGGAAACACCAGCTTATTGGAACTGATACGATCCTCCCTCTGAATCAACTGAAAGCCAGCTATTTATTTTCCAAATTCCCTGAATAATAATCTTCCCCGGGTGGAACAAAACTGAGCCATATGCCAGCCACCTGTTCACCATGCGAGTGTCATCCTGAGTTTATTTTCTGTTGTGTCTATGTGTGTCTTTACATCTATATTCACTCGTTCAGAGCCTGCTGGCACTAGAGACCAGTGCAGCCAAGGGTGCATCTGATGACAATTGGCCTTCTGAGACTGGGAACAACAGCAATGGTTGGACAAGGCCCATATGGCTTTCTTTGCTAAAAATAGACACGTATTTCTGCACAGTGGGTTGAAACTTTGGGTGCCATTTCTTTTTCTTTACACTAGCATACCAAGCCAAAAAAATGCTTTGGTGCAGGTTTGGTTGGGTTTTTTTTCCAAAGAAAGGAGTTTTGCCTCCCACCCTGTGTAAAGAAAGGCAGATGGCAGAAGGGAGAGAGAAGATTCATTAATCTCGAAGTGAAGAGCTCATTCTGAAGACAATTTTTTAGTAATTGTATGTGGTTTTGAGATGTTGCTTCAGAGGAGCATGTCTATGCTGAGGAGCAGGTGAGCTTTGCAGCATGTCCTGCAGTTCTGGGCCCTTCACTGTTCAGAAAAGGAGCTTGTCCAAGTGCATTCTGTCTCCCTGACCCCAGATTTAGCAGGAGCCAAACTTAGGGTGTAAATGAGTCCTGCGCTCACACACAGGCCCTAGGAGAGAGGTCTTTATGAACACAGCCAGAAAAATCTTAAAAGCTTTCCAGTGCAGAGATGTAGTTCGCATCTTCCTACAGCTATACTGCCTAACAATTTGCTCTGATGTAAAGATGTCTGTCTTTGACAGAGGTCAGCGTGGTTCATGTGCCAAAAGCATTGCAATTTGTGCAGATGGTGGCATCCTTTGATGGCTACTGTTCTGTGTTCTTAACCCAGCCATGTTAGTTCCAAAAGTGGATCTGGACTTTCTGACTCCTGAGATCCTATTCAACCCCTTCTTACCAAGCAGCTGAAACTCCTTTCCCTGTAGGTTGTTGGGAATGTCCACCCAGAATGTGATTTGATGACAGAGCTGAAGAAAAAGGAGGCTGAATGTCTAGAGGACTCAGGAGAGCGTGGAAATGCAACACCAGCAGGTATCCATGTGTGAGGGGTGAAAAGACTGAAAGAGAAGCAACACCATAGCAGAGCCAGGACACGGCCGTGCTGCCAATGTGCATGTTTGAGTGTTTTACTTAATGCCCCACATCCCTGTCCTCTGGTCAGCTGTTTTTTGATCTACTCCCATTCACTTTTGTTTTCACATCCCTGTATGGATAGTCAATCTATCTGAGTTAATCCTTCTTCCTCTATCTCACTCATTCCTTACCTAACTGGATGCTATGTGAGGGTGTGTTGCTATTTAAAAACAGGGTAACCCCCTAACAAGTATTGTAATCTGGTCTTCTTTCTTCCAGCATCACTCTCCTTTCCATTTCCATAATATTTTTCATTTATTGCATTATGTCTGAAAACATAACCCAGTCTAACACAGGTCTAACTAAAGTAAATTAAATAGTTCTCTGGATGTGTTTATTTCTCACTATAGAGTAAAAACTGTGGCTAAACTATTTTTATAAAATGTGAAAGGGTGGAAGAGAAAAGTTTAAATTTTTGTATTTTTTTTTTTATTTTGCTTGAATATAATTGTGCTTGAAAACATATTTACTTCCTGTTTGAGGCTGCAAGAGAACTTGGGACAAGTTACTGTGCTGGCCAGAGGCAGATGCAGGACAGACTCTTGCCTTACCATGCCCAAACATCCTCTTTCACTTCATGAAGGAGCCAGGTGAGGTACTATCACAGTTGTACTACTGCAGTTGTGTTGCATGCCTGGCAAGAGCATTGATAAAAATAGGGGGTGAAGACAAAACATTGCAAGTTTCTTCTCTCCAGTTGGACCAGAGCATTACTGCAAATATTTTAGCAGGATTTGAGGGAATTTAGCAGCTCTTCTCATATTTTAAACATTATCCATAACTGGATATAATCCCATAGTCTGTGATGAGATCCTGAGCCAGAGAACACTGAAATCAATAGAGTGATTTCCAGGGGTTGCCACAGGCCTTGGGATCAGCTTGTTGTGTGATTTTTCTACAGAGCTCATATGGGGGTTGTCTAGGTCAGAACTTAAGCATGGGGCTTTATGAGATTTATGCTCTGATTAGTGTGGAATGAAATGAAAGGCAGAGGAATGCATAATGTGATTGTTCTTTAAGACCAAGGTTGGAAATACAAAGCAGAATTTTGTCATTGAAGTAGCACATGTGTTGGGTCCTAGGCAAGATTGCAAAGTAATGCCTTTATGCCTGCTTACTCCCTGGGTCAATATGGCCAGGAACAAACTGCAAGCCCATAAGAAGCAAATGATCTTCCAGGAAAGACCTAGATTTGGCAGTTCCACAAGAAAAAGAAACTGCAAAGCCCAGCCTCTGCCTCACCCAACACATGCTGGTTATAAATGAGGGATAAGGAAAATCCCTTTCATCTGTGCAGATTCATTTCCTGCCCTGGGATTCTCTTACTTATCCTTCATCTGACTCATAAACCTTTTTATGGAAACATGCTATCCTCATAGAACAAACTGCTTATTCCAGCCTCTGACCTGCAAAGAAAGAGTAAGCCCCAAGGGAGGTGGGAGTGAGAAGGGATACATCAGAAGACTGAGTGCTGAATGAGGCTGAAGTCTGATGGAGCAGTGTTTCCCAATGTGGATTTCCTTGTCCCTGATAAGATTTTTCCTTATGCCTTCCCATCTCTGTCACCTTGGTTCTCTCACTTCTTCCCATTCTTTGTCTCCAGTTAAAGTAAAAAGTTTTGTATTTATTACCTGAATGTCCCTATGCAAAAAGTCCTGTCAACTCTGTGAGCTTGTAATGGGGAAGATCCTCTCCTCCTGGTACAACCTTCCTATTAGCAAGAGGTCTTCTGTTTGTTTTTCTTCCATATTATATTACTCCTCATGAGAAAAAATAAGTGCTTCTGTTTCAGCTGGGATAGTAAAAAGGAACTGCACAAAGAAAGGCTGGTCTGACCCATTTCCTCCCTACCATATTGCTTGTCAAGTAGAAGATGAGATACCACTTGAAGAAGTAAGTTTAGTTAAATAAATATATGTGGGTAGTATGCTGATTATTTTCTATTCCTGAAGACCACTGCAGAGGGAAGCTCAGCTGAGGCTGAAATTCCTTACCGAGTACAGAATGCAATTGAAGTTTTACTCTAATCACTTATTTTGTACAATTTCTAAGGATGTTTTCTAATTCACGTGTAAGAGTGTAATAAAAATAAAACCTGCTGCAAATTCCATACAGCCATGAAGTTCTGTTGAACTTGCTTGCAGAGATAACAGCTGTAGATATATTGCAAAATGTTTATAAAACATTAATTAAGACATTTGAATAACAACAGTCAGTAAGATATTTTGTTATATATCTAGCTATATCTAGTCAGAAATGCATACAACATGGATCTAGGGTCCTCAACACCAAAGGTTTCGCTCTCCTAAACCAGACCTATCAACCTGCACTTCTTAAGGCAGGTGTAGTAACAGAAGCTTTCTTTTGCTGACAGCAAATGATAAGATCTCACATTACAATGAACTGAATTGTCTTCTGGGGGTGCTTGTTTCCCTTCAGTAACTAGAGACCAAACAGAAGAAGAAAACCCAGGATTGTTTTAACAACTAAATGGTCCAGTCCTGTGGCCATGGCTTGTTTTACTATAGACTCGGATGCTCATACTTACGCAGCTAATTTTTAAGCACCTAAAACAATAAAATAAAGCCTATCCAAAGTCAGCATTTATAATGCCTTGCTATACTTAAGATTCAAAACAAGTATCTTGTATAACAAGATCTTGTATAACAAGTGTATTCCCTGCAGTGAACTGTAGCAATGCACTGCATAGCTGTATAGATTTTAGGATACAGAAACATTGAAATGGGACCCAGGAGACAGACTGTGTTAGATTGATGGGAAAGGTTTGCTGCCTAGAGCTTGTTCATTCTATTTTCTGCTTCCATGTGTGATAGCTGAGCTCTAGCTTATCTTCACTCAGAGATCATGTCTGATAGATGTGCCATTTAAATTGAAAAGCATTTTGATTGACATTCTGACTGAGTAATGATTGAGTTTGGCAGTGAGAAAAAAAAAAAAAGGAAAATAATGACCTGAGGGAAAAAAACAAACAACAAATAACAAAGCAACACAAGAAAAATGGAAGTGAAGAATAGATGGCAAAATTGTAAGCAAGGAAGCAGAGTGAAAGCAAGTGGAGAAACATAAGGAAAGGCTGATAGAATTCTGGATTCCTCATGCAACCAGGTGCCAACAGGATTGTCCTGCTACTGCTTTGGAGCAAACACAGCATAAAATAAAAAATATGTTTATAAAAATGCATCAAAGTTTTTACAATGCCTTTGTAAAAGGCTGATTTGGTTTTATGGATGAGCTTGAAACCATCCTGATCAATACAAGTTTCTTTATCAGACTGGGCTGTATCCACACAGCTATGGAATGGGTCGTCACAGAAGAAACACAATGAGTGCTTTGAGTTGAATTTTGATGTGGGATTAAAAAGGAGGAAAAAAGGTAGTCAGGGATGTGAACAGATTGGAAGCACCAAACAAAGCAAAACTGCCGGGATAAGTAGAACAGATGTCATTTGGCTGCAAGTTATGTGACAAACACTTTTCTTGTTTCATAGCAATCCTACTTTTCTACTATAAAAATCATCTACACCGTTGGATACAGTGTATCGATCACCTCACTCATTATTGCTGTGACAGTTCTTATTGCATTCAGGTATGTAAAGTTACCCCTAACTTTGATTCTTTTAGCAGTTCTTAGCATCTTAGACTGTGTAAGACAACAGTAGATAGATCAAAGTAATATAAATAGAAATCCAGGAGAATAAAACCAAAACTTTCCAGCCATACTGGTTTAATAATATTAAATTGAGGATAAAAATGAACGATGATCAGATAGAGCCACGCATAAAAAAATCAGAACTGGAATAGAAACCTTGTCTGTCTATTGGCAAAACTCAGCAACTCACTTTGATCTTAAATATCCAATCGATAAATTTACTTGCTTTAGCTGAAGATAATTTTTTATGAACTATGTGTGATTGACTTTTATAGCTTCAGTTAATTTTACATTAGCAGAACATACACAAAGTACTTGATTCTGAATCAATGTTCCTATGGCACTACATATGTTACTACTGAAACATTTACAGCTATAGACATGATTTCAAAATTAGGTTCTCAATTTGCTTACATTTGGTGAAATTTCTTTCCTACTGGACTATCCAGCTATTAGGCATTTTCAGGCATAATTTAGAGCATCTGGAGTAAAACTGTTTTGTTGGGTTTTTGCCCCCATTTAATGTGGATTTAATGTTTGATGCCATGTAGGATTTATGTTATTAATCATTGTTTAGTTCTGGTATTTCTGCAAGACAAAAAAAATAGGGTTTTTATTATTATTATTATGCTGTGAGAATCAGGTTTCTCTAGGGAAAGTTTCTTGACCTCTGCTGGTTCCTAGTTCATGTCTGGAAGTCAACAAAGATATGTTTATTGACATCCACTCTGACCTCAGGAAAACAAAACAGCCCAAATAAGGGGAAAGAAACAATGGACATTAAGAGACTTAGTGCTAGGGAGGAAAAAAGTTGCAGCTAACAATGGGGTTGGCATTTGAGTTCAGTAATAAAATTCTGCAAAACCTGAGTTTTAAGATTAGGTGACCCTGAGATTATTTGCTCCGGGTAGAATTTTTAACAGAATTCTTTGCTTATTAGCTAAAATATTTAAGTCTAAGGGAAAACATAAAGTTAAAGCTGTATAACTTCCCCAAAAGCCTGTATTTGTTAAGTCAAAAATTAATCAGAACTGAGAATTTAAAGTAGATGTGCTAAATTGCTTTAAAGCTCTTACCTGCATTCATTTAACTCGTAAGAGTAACTTTGATAAACTAAGAGAGTATTCTTTAATTGTGGATAAGGCTATGGAGGGGTTTAATGCAGTTTTACCCCCCATGGCATAGGGTATAGAAAATCTTGCTAAGTAATTACTCTGTTCATTGAGGAAACTGCCTCGTTAGCCCAGGATATCTCTGCGTACTTGTTCTTGGGAGTGATTTAGCCACAGTCAGAATTGTTTCAGTAAATTCCTCAAATGCAGGTTTCTCTTGGCCCAGAACTGATGCCAAGCAAAAACCTGGCTCAGGTATACTAAACACAACCTAAAACTGAGATTCCCGAAATGTGGCAGTCCAGAACCATCACCAGGGCACCACCTAACAAAGAAGGAGATTAAGATGTAGAGTGTGGGTGAATTGCTTTACGTGAGGAAGGTTTCTATCTCTGCCTGCCTGCAGAGAGAGTTCAGTGGGTCAAAGTTCTATACATGACTAGAAGTATCTAAGTTGAAACAAAGGCTTCTTGCATATTTTAATTCCAGCCAGCACAAGTCAATTACCTCAGGACTTTTTTTTTTTTCCAGGAGGCTTCGCTGCCCCAGAAACTATATCCATGTACAGCTCTTTTTTACTTTTATTTTAAAAGCTATTGCCATTTTCATTAAGGATGCTGTTCTCTTCCGAGAGGAAGACATTGATCATTGCAGCTTCTCTACGGTAAGCACGTGGAAAGTGAGATACTGTGGTACCTGATGTTTTTGCATACCATCTACATGTGGTTCTACAATCTGCAACCTAAAATTGAAGATCTCTGAATACCTCTCCACACAACTTTTAAAAGATATTTCTTCTGGAAATATTGTATTTCATGTTGTAACTAGAAGCTTTGAATTGTAAACCACGCTTGAGGTACTAGGCAATCAACTTAGCTTTGAGGCAGAGCATCATATCAATGGTTTTTGAACAGAGGTTTATGGGATGATTCTCCTGCATCGCTCAAGGCCACACAAAACTTTAAAACTGGGCATATGTTAAAAAGTGGGTCCTTGAACATTTGTCTAAGTGCTATGGTGTCTTTGATTTGTATAAGGTGCAGTGAAGACAGTGGATTTCTGGGAGAAATCATGTGCTTGGGAGACCAAGCTATGTTTCTATCACAGAGATATAAAGCAAAATACAGTGGAGATTCCAAGGTTAAAGCCTTATTATTCAGACAGTCGGCTTACATTGGAAGCTCCCCCTTTAAACATGTTTGTAATTGGGAGATCTTGGTCTCTGCAGATCTCAGCCAGAATATCAGTTTCCTATTGTATCTGCAAATTGAACACGTGTGTACACAAGTAATGACTAAATTATGACTTTCCTGTTCCTTAGACTGAATGTAAGATCACAGTTATTTTCTGTCACTATTTCATGATGACCAATTTTATGTGGCTGCTAGTAGAGGCTCTTTACCTGAACTGTCTGCTACTCTCATCCCTTTCTCATGGAAGAAGATATTTTTGGTGGCTTGTTCTCTTTGGCTGGGGTAAGTAAGGCTTTTACATGAAGCTAATAAAAGGCAAGACATTAAAAAAGGTTTTTTAATTGTGTTAAAAATACTGGATGTGGAATCTAATCTGACAAACTGAAGTCCCTAACTTGGGCATGCCTTTGGTTTTATTTTCACATGCATACTAGTGAGGAGCAATCAATCTTTTTAAAAGTTTAGCACTGAAGTCCCTATGAAATAAATGGAAAAGTGAGTACATTTGGGAGCCCATAGAGAGAGATCCAGTTCACTTAACCTTCTTCTCCTCATTGAAAATACAGGTATCTTGAAGGAGTTATCACAAACACCAAAGCCAGGTGTACCTTGCTGTGCAGAATAGTTCATGCAGAATATAGTCTTCTTCTGAGAATGCATCCATATGGAGTCATAGAAGACATTTTTATAGTCCTGATATTGCTATAGCCCACCTTTGCATTGGGCAATTGTATGAATAAAGGAGCTCTAGCCGCTCAATACCAGCACAGGCATGAGAGAGCAATGTCTCCACTCCTTTTTGTTGCAGTCTGCAGTAAATCTAATTGTTCAGACCTTTGTGGTGACTTAGAAATCAGAAACTTAGTGGCCCACATAAAGTTGCTGTGTAAAGGAATAAGCAGAGAGCTCCCACAGGGCAGGTGATGGCACATGCTCAGGGGAAATTTTGTTCAGTTCAAGGAGGCAATCCCTGCCTATGGCCACCAAAGGTTAAGGGAGGCCTGACAACTAAGGAAACTGAATCACTTTTGGTGTTCTAGGGAGACTTCAGGTGCCTTTGTAGGAAGGTTTAAGGTACACTGCATGATGCTTTGTGTTTGTAAAGTGATAATATTACTATTATTTTAAGATTTGGTAAATGCCATTCCTCAATATTTTTCTTGCAAAAAGCACACTTACTACATAAAGCTGGGTTTTAATGTGTTATCTCCAGGCAAGTGCTGCTTTAGGTGCGATCACAGAGGTGTGAATTTTGTTCATGGTAGTAAGAGGTTGCAAGTTCAGGCCTCTGTGGCAGACCTACATCATGTACAAAGTAGCTTCTGTGTCCCTTTACATCTTCACAGTGATGCATGATCACCAAGCAGTCGATGCCGTAACTTGTTTTAGTCCCTCATGGGTATTAGGAGATTTCTTTTAGGATTATACTGTGAGTTTAAAGAAATTCCTGCTGCATGAACAGGCCACGAATGATAATTCCAGTTCTGAAAGTGAATATGTCATCACAGCAGCATTTCAGTGGACAAGATTGGGATTAATTGACCAAACTGGACAACCACGTTTTTTGTTTAACTGTCTGACAGGTTTTCCAACGCTTTTCACCCTGATATGGATATTAGCAAAATTCTACTTTGAAGACACAGCGTAAGTCATTATTTCCTACATCATTCTATATTCTTGGGTTATGTTTTTAATTGATGGCAGTGATTACATATAAGTGTTTTTTCTAAACTTACTGTTATTTTCTCAGATGCTGGGATATTAATCAAGACTCTCCTTACTGGTGGCTAATCAAAGGTCCTATTGTAATTTCTGTTGGGGTAGGTACTTCTGAGTCTGCCAACATTAATTAGAAGAAAAAAGATTTTAAAATTAAAATCTGTTTACTAAAATGTTGTTTGAAATAAGGAAGAGGAATGGTAGAATTTCTACTCTCAGTTTGCCTATGCCAAATGCCAACTGAAAAGAAGCAGAGAACTTCCACCTTCCCAAAGCAAACATCTTTCAAACAAATTAAAAATTGAATTGTCAGTTGGTGGGAATTAATAGCAGGTGAGTGGCTAAACCACCCTTATAACATTTGAAAGCAAAGTTTTAGCCTGAGTTCAGAACCAGACATTAAATACAAATGTTCACAGGAAATAGATTTCTGTTTATAGGTGATAATAATGTTAATAGAACTCGAGCCTGGCATTTACTGGATAAACTGATGGGCTTTAAATGATTATCATGTATGATTACTAATGATGTCTAAAGATATTAGCAATAGCCATCTCAGATTCAACATTTTATGAGTTACAAAAAAAAAGAATCACACAAGTTTGCTTAACAAACTCAAGTTCTCAACTTTTCATCTTCTGCTATTTCTTTAAGAAGGACTGCAAGCTATTTAGATGCTTGAATGCTGCCAACAGGAATGACGTTAATAATCTTACACTGGTACTGTTGAAAATGCACAAATTACATAGTAACTGAAATAGGAAAAAAACAAATTTTCATTGCAAAATGTAATTATTTTTATTTTTCCCCCCTCTAAATCTTGTGAACAGGTCAATTTTGTCCTATTTATCAACATCATCAGAATTTTGCTGAAAAAACTAGACCCTAGACAAATCAACTTCAATAACTCTTCTCAGTACAGGTAGTGTATGGAATGATAATATAAATAAAACCATATCTTTTCTGAACAGAGAAGCACTTGTCCAGTGTCACAGACAAGCTCACTTTGACTGGCATTCAATTTTAGAAATTCTCAATCTTGTGCCATTCTCAAGGAAATGGCAAAGGGTGAGATTCATCTCACCTAACATTGGCCACCTAAACATGATGCATTTAGATCAGTTCAGATGTCTTCCTTCCAATTAAAATTGACAGAAAGATTAGGAAATCATGCATTGGGAAATCATGCATTGAATACACATTAGATCTGTGATTTAGGGCAGGATAAATTACCCTCTACAAATGCTTTGTCCTGTATTTGGACTATAAAGGGCACCTGCATATTACTTCCTCTGTGTTTAGTTGCAAATAAATGTCCAATTTTCAGTGGTTTTGATGGGACAAAATAGCTCCACTCCTTTGTGTTTTTCTGAGCTGTAATCTCATTCAGAAAGACAGAACATCAGAATGCCACGAATATGGCATTGCCAATAAGGCAACAAGCACCAGAAAGCTATTTCCAGCTAGTTTCTCATTATGCTTTTTTCCCAGCACCGTAGTCCTGAGAGATATGAACTTCATATGTAGATATCAGATCCTCTTTTTATCTTCTGTTCATTACTGTGGAATATTGCATGCATTAATCTTCACTCAGGGAAATAATATTGCCTTACTTCTTCTCATGTCTGGTGCTAGACGTCTCTCAAGATCAACTCTGCTTCTAATTCCATTGTTTGGAACCCATTATATTGTGTTCAACTTTCTTCCGGAATATACCAGCCTAGGGATCCGTCTTTACTTAGAGCTCTGCATTGGATCTTTCCAGGTAAAATGACTGTAGAGCTTCAGCTCCTTCTTAGCAGATTTTCTAATTTGCAGATTAAAATCTTAGCAGATTTCAATTGTATTTGCTGAGTTACAGTATCCGAAGAGACCTACGTCCAACCTGGCTGTAGGCTAGACTGTACGATTGCCTTTCAGATGCCTGTTTAAACTGGATGGTGGGTCAAAGTCAAGCATGGAAAACCTTCTTTGCTATGAGTGCTAATGTGCAAACTGTCCCTGACTTCACTGACAAGATCAAGATGATTTGGACTCATGTTAAATTATCCTGGGGCAATCAGAGCTGTAGGTCCAGCCCCCTTGCTAGTTCTTGGGCAAAGAATAAATTGATAGGCAAAAATATAAACATCAAGTATTTCCTGGTGCACCTATCAGCCCCATACAGACTATTGCCCCGAGGAATGGTACATGTGTTTCTCTCCTAGGGAAGTAAAATATTTGGTGCACTTTGGATGCCCCCAACTGCTCTGAATTGGCACACAGGGCGTGGGCAGCTTGAGGAGCTTGGTGCCACCTAGAACAGCTGCTGGGGCTGCTCTGACATACCCTCCTGGTGGGTTTGCTACCTGAGTTATGAGCAAGGCAGCACCCAGATGCCCTTTGCTTTCCTTCTTTTCCCTGTCCTGAACCTCAGAGTCTACAAGCAGCAGCTGTGGGCAGTCCTACCAAACTGCACAAAGGAGCATCTCTCTCTCTTCCCTCTGAATGGTTGCATGGCATCATTTGTCAGTGAGCATCACCAAAAATCCTACAGTTGTGCTGGTTTTGTCCTCTTGAGGATTTAATCTATTGCATTAATCCTGTCCAATAAAGCCTGCACAGCTTAATCCTGACCCCCAGTACTTGGAGCTGGCCTTCATTGAGCTAATTGACAATGTAAGGAATAAGTTAAGTGAATAAAAAAGGGGAAGCTGTTTAGGTGGTATCTGATCACATAGGTCCACTGACCTCCTAGGATTTTCCTGGCTTTATTGCAGTTCAGAATCTTAACAAAAGTATTGAATAAGCCAGAATTTGATCTCATTGATATACCACAAAGGCACAGAAGCTGACTTGAAAGCTGCATGAGCTCCATATATGGATCTCCTTATGAAGTCTATGTTTCCTTACTGATTTACACCGTGTAAAGAATTAGTTCAGTGTGCTTGATTGTAGAATGGACTGTGCTTTTGTAAGCCTAATGATGGAGAACTTTAAGTGTTGTATCATCTGTTCTTGTGAATTCATATCATGTTATTGACTTTGGTGAACTGCCACTAACTAGTTGATTACTGATCAGCTTTATTGGAGATAGATAAAGTTTTCCAGTTCATAACAATCCTTCAACTTATAGTGATACACATTAATTCACATACACAGCACCATCATGAAGTCAGATGGTGTGAATCTTTCAAGTTGTGCTAACACTGAACGCTTGTTTTGCGTTGTTTTTTGTGTCTTTCTCAGGGCTTTATTGTAGCAGTTCTTTACTGTTTCCTGAACCAAGAGGTAAGGAAACAATATCTTTTACAATATTGCTTTCACTAACAGATATACAGAGTTAATAATCTGTTTCATAAATGCAGATAATAAAATCTTTTACTTTCTTAAGATTGTCTGTTAACATGGGAATCAATGAAGACGAATTTCTTTTCAGTTATGTTCATGGGAATGAAGCCATCTAGTGGAGAAATGAATTTTTACTACTTTGCTATTCCATCAAGCATTTTTTATCCTTTCTGCTAATTTTGGTACTAAAGTCGGACATGATAAACCCATGTGAGGTCCAGACTTGAAAGTTTAAGGTCCTGCAGTGATGCAAAGAGAGATCCATTTACTAAAAGCCTATGATTAAATCGAAAATATATATATATAATTTTTGCTGTTTGGCCAGTACTGAGATACTATTTTTATTATTTTTAATATGCTCATGAAGCTTCCCAGTATTCCTTCATGTTCATAAATCTGTTTTTTCATTTGGAATATATATAACAATTTTGCTTCCATTTAACTTAATAATCCAGGTCCATTTGTATAGTCTAGATATTGTAATAAGAATTCATCTTAAATGAATTATATCCATAGTTTAGAACAGGTTGAAACACTGGAATTTGCCCTTCTTTTCTGACTACAGGGTAGCTGAGATAGCTATTCTAGAGTATACTGGGAATTGGTTTCAGACCACACTGAGGGTCTGCTGGTTTCTACCTTCAGCTTCTAAAAAGAGAGTGTCCTGCTTAATATATAACACCCTACAGGGCAGCCCCTAGAATGTCAAAGGCATGTTTAGGAGGTGAATCCTGCCCCTAATCATCACAGTCAGGGAAATACTCAAATGACCAAGCACAGTTGTCTATTTTGACATAGCTGACCCACTCTAGACTTCCTGTATTGACTAATCTCCATCTTACAAGTTTAAAATCCAGAGCTCATTAAGATTTCAAATAGTATTTAATTGTTTACAAGCGCCACAGTCCACACTTAATTTTGTCAGAAATTTCTTCAGTATTGTAATAAATATCTTTAAATGTATCAACACTTCTGAGCCTTTTGGTTGAGTTTATGGGTAGAAATTACTGACTGCTTTAATGATGCTTAAATTTAGTTAACACCCTTGTTCACTAGTCTGTTAACAATCCTAATCTCTTCTGATACAGCACCTCAGTTTAGAAATTTCCTTCTTATTAAACATCTGGGGAAGCACATTTCTAACAGGAATCAGATGTGAAAGTAGGATTAGTGGCTGCTCTGGACCAGCCAGTTCACATGTTTCTGTGAACACACCAATGCATCGTATGTATATTTGTCAACAATAGAAAGTAAATATTTCCAGACTGATGATGGGTTTCCCCTCACCATCTTAAATAGAAAAGTAGTGTTATTTCTCAGCAACAAATTGGTGAGTATTGATTAAGAATCTTACTGCAGATTATACTTTTTCTAGAAGCAGATGGAAACAAGACAACATCCCTAAGTAATTTAGGAAGAGGTCACAGTGTAGAATGAATGGCTTTAATAGAGTTGGCAACATTGGTGAGACCATTACTACAATAAATTTTCAAAGAGATATTAAAAAAAGGGAAGAAGATATAAAAATAAAGCTAAGAGACTATTCTTGTGGCAGAGGAAATGTTTTACAGTGCTAGAGTTGGAGACCTCAAGCTCTTTCATTTCTCAGAAGAAGCTTGAGGTGGCTTGACAACACATAAAGATATCAAAATATAACTACTTTGATGGGAGAAAGTTAATGCTGATAGACTTTTCAGTTCAGCAGAGGAAGGTGGACTGAAGAATACCAGGTAGAAACTGAAACCAGGTAAGTTAAAAATAGAAGTGGTTGGGGTTTTTTTTGTTTATTTAACAATGTGACAATTCTAATAATCAGCTTTGACTGTTGGGCCCTTAGTCATTAAGCAGGAACACAGGACTGGGAGGACCCATATAAAATATGTCCTTTCTTCTTGAAAGGAATAGTGGGGTTCATTTACTCTTTTCAACAAGGGGGGCCAACTCTGATCTAGGCACATTAGATGGGTATGCTGAGAGGCCACGTAAAACATTCTCTGGAGGATTCTACTTTTCTCTGTCATTTAGAGAGGGATCCCATAGGAACTAACGTGGAATGAGATGTCTAAATTTTATCCTTCTCTGACACTATTCCTCTCTTTCCTCTTTCCCACTAGTCCTCTCCCAAGCAGTATTTGACCACAAAATAGCATTCTCCTTTCCTTTTGAGGTGCAAACAGAAATTGGCCAGAGGTGGCACGGTAAGAGATACGGATTTATGCGAGTGTGGAGGAGGACCAGATGGACTGTGCCATCGAGCTCCGGAGTAAAAATGACCACATCTGTGTGCTAAAGATGGCCTCAGGATCTGGAGTATCACATATAAATCTTGATAAGGAAAACAAACAAACAACAATCCCGAAACCCCACCAAACACAATGCTTGCAGTTTATACTGAGCAAATTGGAGGAGGATCCACTTCTACAGCAGTTCTGCCCACTGGCTGTCTTTTACATTGCAGTGACAGATTAATCACTGCCTGGCCTCAACAGAAAATAACCCTCTCATCGATATACCGTACATCACAAAACCACAAAAATCACCTCTTCTTGGTTCACTTCTGTACCCTTTCACTGATGGACAGTATAACATAAGGTGTCTAGGGAGTGGACACCTTCAACGACACCATAGATGACCAGCTCCGGAAACTGGGATTCAATCCTCATGCAAGGGGAGCTGAGTGTATCCAGATCATTCACGCTTTGTTCCTCATTTTGATTCAGTAGATATGCAAATAAGAAGCCAAATGTCCTGTTAAACTGCAATACAAAGACTAAAAGTTCTCTTATAGTGTATTTTTATATTCTCTTCAGAAGCAAAAAGATTCCAAGTTCACAACAGAACCTAATACACTCTCGTGTTCTGATGTTATTACAGTAGCTACAGGTTAGAAAATTTCTGATAGCCACGTAGCAGAAAGCAGAGGTGTTGGGAAGGAGAAGGCTCCATAAGATAATCATTATGTTACTCCTCTTTGCAAGTAAGTTAAAAGGAAAAGCAAACTCTTGCACAGAAAGAGAATGAGACTCACGGGAGGTGGACTAAGAGACTGCCAGGAATACTAAACATTTTCTTTTGTGTGACTGTTTTTGCTCTACAGTGTTGTAAAACATTCAGAAGCTTGAAAATAAACTTGCATTCCCAGTGTTTGTATTTGAGGGGTTGGTTTTCTTGTTTGGTTTGGTTTGCTGTTGGATTTTTTTTTCCCCCAGGGGTTGTTGTAACCTGTAGATTAATAGATCGATTAATCTCCTTGATGACAACATCAGGGCTTGGGAAGGAATGAAGAAAGCTAAACTGTGCCAGACAGTGAGGTCTGTTACACCAACACAATTTCCCCCTGCTCTTCTGGACATTTCAGTGAGCTGCCAAGTCTAATGGAACAACAGAATTATAACAGAAAAGGGGACTTGCCTTCTTTTTTCCTTTGTTTTGTCCATTACACTGAAGAAGCAGAATGTTATCTAGTTTTTATGCAAATCTGATTTCCAAGGAAGTGTCTACCTCTTTTAATTATAAAAAGGGGGTTTCTCTTTTTCTTCCATCTGTGAAAAATGCAGCAATGGCTGAATTCAGATGTGAGGGTGGGAGAAGAGTCTGAGGGAGCACTGAGAGAAAGGTGTTGATTCCTTATTCTGCAATGACTTCTTGCAACTCCTCACAATATGGGGGCCAAGATATTCTGTTTGTTTCCTCCCTTTATCCAGATGGATTCAGGGTGAGCTGAATGGAAGTATGTCCTGAATTGCTGGTGATCTGTTTAAAGTAAGAGACTAACAGAGATGAGTTTGCAAGGCTTTCAGAGTCCTATAGCACCCAGCTAATGTGAA
>JANHFX010026191.1:4502-26911 GCA_027560015.1 Chloroceryle amazona
GGGAGGTCCCAGCTAACTGAAAGCTAGCCAATATCAGTCCAATTTACAAGAAGGACATGAGGGAAGACCCAGGAAACTACAGACTTGTTAGTCTAACCTCAGTGCCTGGAAAAAAAATAATTGGGAAGATCATTCTGGACACTACTGAAAGGCATTTAAAGGACAATGCACACCTCAGACACAGTCAACCTGGGTTCACAAAGGGTAAGTCCTATCCAGTTCTGGTCAATATTTTTATCAGTGATCTGGCTGCAGGTGTTGAATGTGCCATTGGTAAGTGTGCTGATGATACTAATCTAGGAGGTCCTGTTGACTGTCTTGACAGACAAGAGTGCTTGGAGTTCTAAGTATAAATTGGGAGAGCAGTGGCTGGAGAGCAGCCCTGCAGAAAAGGATCTGGGGGTGCTGGTCAGCAGCGAGCCCTGGCAGCTTGGAGGGCAAACTGCACCATGGGTGCACCAAACACGGCGTAACTGGGTTGTCAAGAGAGGTGATTATCCTGCTGTATTCAGCGTTGGTGGGGCCTCACATCAAGTACTTTTGTGCAGTTCTGGGCCCCACCATTTTAAAAGGATGTTCAGGCGCTGTACTTGAATATGGGTGGTCAAACACAGAAACAAGCTTTCTAGAGAGGTGGTTGATGCCCCAAGTCTGTCAGTGTTTTAAGAGGCTTTTGGACAATGCCCTTAAATAATGTTTTAACTTTTGGTGAGCCCTGAATTGGTTCGGTGGTTGGACTAGATGATTGCTGTAGGTCCCTTCCAACTGAACTGTTCTTAGCCCCATCTCAATGGTTGCATGCAGGGGAGTCTGATAAGGAATGGTGTCAGGCTGGTGGATAGTGCTATTAGCAGGTATTATCCATGGGACAGCAATGTGCCCTTGTGGCCAAGAAGGCTAATGGTATCCCGGGGTGCATAAAAAAGAGTGTGGCCATTGGGTTGAGGGAGGTTCTCCTCCCCATCTACTCTGCACTAGTGAGACCACATCTGGAGTATTAAGTCCAGTTCTGGGCTCCCCAGTTCAAGAGGGACAGGAAAATGCTAGAGAGAGTCCAACAGGGGCTATGAAGATGATGAAGGGACTGGAGTATCTCTCTTATGAGGAAACGCTGAGAGACCTGCAGCTGTTTAGCCTGGAAAAGAAAAGACAGAGAGGATCTTATTAATGTTTACAACTATCTGAAGGGTTGGTGTCAAGTAGAAGGGGCCAGGCTCTTTTCAGGGGTGCCCTGTGATAGGAAGAGGGGCAACAGTCACAAACTGGAACACAGGAAGTTCCACCTCAACATCAGGAAGAACTTCTTCACTGTGAGAGTGACAGAACCCTGGAACAGGCTGCTCACAGAGATTATGGAGTCTCCTTCTCTATGAGACTTTCAAAACCCATCTGGATCTGTTCCTGTGTGGCCTACCCTTGGTGATCCTGCTCTGGCAGGGGGTTGGATTTGATGGTCTCCAGAGGTCCCTTCCAACTGCTATCATTCTATGATTCAACATTTGTGGTGTTGTGTGTAACAGAAAACTGAGCACAGGGTGGAATCTGATTTGCTCCTTACAGGTAGGGAATAAGCTGGTGTTGGGATTCATGTTTTGTATATCTAATCTTTGTGGACTATAACATGTGATTTCCCAGACAAGTTGTGTCACACAAGTCTGCTCTTCACACTCATTGGCTACCTAGCTGATTAGAGTTAGTTGCATTTCTCCTTGGTTTTGCCCTGTTGTTTTGTGTATTTTAATAACCACAGTTGAGCTGATATAAGCAGGTCTTGAAAAGATGTTTTAGAGAAGTATGAATGTGCATCAGACTTGGAGATGAGCCCCCCATGTGCTACGTATGAAATCCTGTATGAAGGATTGCTCAGGGCTGTGCTTGGTTTGTAAAAGGCAAAAAATTACCCTTGTGTTGGGGTAGTGTGAAGTAAAAGCCTCCAGGGATTTGAGGAAAATGCTTGAAAAGTGGGAAATGAAAAATGTGATTTAATGTCCAAATGCTTTTGAAAACTAAGTGGTGTTGGTGAGATTTGATTGTTCAATGCTTTCAGGGTCCTCTTGATCAGCAGGGACTGTCATCAGGAGCTGATGAAAAGTTGCAAAGGATGATTCCTTTCAGTACAAGGTCCTAGAGGTCTGTCACCAATTTGCTGCCTGTTCTTGTGCTGCTTGAGCTTGGGATCATTTTTTTTTCTTGCTTATAGCATGTGAGACAAACCCTTATTCACTATGAGGGTGGTTTCTCTCATGTACTTGCACCATGTAAGCAATGACAGCAGTCATAACGGTGTTCAGCATGAGATCTGCTGGTATAAGGGGAGTATAAGTCAAGGGCTTAATTGCCTAGTGCATGTCTGATGCTTGAGCCTTTTTTTGGTGCAATTCTGAGCCATAATGGTTCATTTGTGGCCCAGCAGAGCCTTGCATAACTTCCAGTTGCTTCTCAGGAACGTGTGCACCTGTGGCTGACCCCACCTTGCTTCCTGAGATACTCGGAGCAGCCTGGTATAAGCACAGAGCTAGACATTCAAATCAACCATGGTCCATCCTTGTCTAGTGCCTTTGTGAAGGTTCCTGTTCCATCTTGAAATGTCCTCATACCACCAACTCACACCTCGAGGTTGTTTTCTTCACTTCCTCTCCAAAAGTGCTTACTTTGGGATGAAATGGGGGCTTCCCTGTGCCAGGGAACCCTTGTGCGGATGTGTTGTGTCTCCTGGGACATGCATACTGGGCTATAGAGTGGGATAGATGCACAACATTTCTGCATTCCCATTGTGTGACTCTTGAAATTAAACTCTTCCTTCCCTCTGTGAGGGACCTGTGCATGGGGTTTGAGATTGGCTTGTTGGAAATTCAGACCTTACAAGGGCTGGCATGTGGGATGCCTAACTGGTGGGAACTTTCTGTGTGAAAGTCGCCATTGCCTAGTGAAGGTTGTGGATTCAAAGTGTGCTCGCAGCCTGGGACAGCATAATTCAGTTGCACTTGGCTCCACTGCTGGCCATGGCTCACTCATCCTTTACTAAGTCATTACAATGTGGCTTGATTTCACTGTTCATTATGAGGAGCAAATGCTAGATCTTGGCAGAATTTGTCTTCCCTCCTCTATACACAGGATGAGGCTTCCCCAGGTGCTGTCTCAAGTGTGCACTTGAGTGTTTGAAACCTCTGCTTGGAGCTTGGTAGATGAGTGATGAATATCTTGTGCAAAAATGTATCGCCTTCTACTGCAGCAGTGGTTTAGCAGCTCGGTGGGACCAGTTGTACAAAAACACAGGAGCATGTCACAGCCATTAGCATGTTCTTTGTAAATCTTCCTTCCCAGCACATCCCCTCCATCTTTGGCCCTCTCTGCGTTTCCAGGTTGGTAGCATCTTTGACCTCAGGTCTTCAGATTGCTTCTGGCCAAGAGTAGACGGCCATTGGGGTTGTCCCTCCCAGAAGCTATTGCTGCCCCATCCTGCAGAGGAGCAGCCAGCTCTGCTATTCTTGACTTCTGTTCAGCCCTCATCCCTCCAGATAGCTTTAGATGACTTGATGTATGAGTTGGGTACTTTGGGTCTGGTACTAGGCCAGTTACTCTTCTCCAGCGTGGTCAACAGGGGCACTGTATTTGAGTTTTCTGCAGAGAAGGGGACAAAATACTTTCCTCTCTGTATCTGTCTGTAACATGACCTGTTTGCCACGTTCAAAAGCAAAGGGCTTTGTCTGCTTAATGTCATGCACTGTTGCTCTTGCCTAGACAGTCTCTACCCCATTGCTCCTGAACTGTCAATACAGAGCTGCTTCAGCCTAGCAGGAGAGGGGAGTGCTTGTCCTTCAGCTTATTTTATGCTGTTCTTGGTCTCCTTCAAGCTCTGAAATAAATCACCATTTTCCTCACAACCAGCACAGAGCCCTATCCTGCTGCTTCCCTGAGTATCCCTTCATGTGTGCCATGGTCATGTCTTGGGAGTTCTTGCTGTGCTGTCTGCAGGGCAAAGGGTGCCATGGGCTGTCCCTGAAGGATATCAGTAATTATTCCTGTTTGGTTGGTTGGTTGTTTTTTTTGTGTTTTTTGTTTGTTTGTTTTTTCCCATCTGTTCTGAAATCTCCTTTCTCAAGGTAGCAACAGTGTAGGCTTTGGTGGTTGTGCCAATGTCCTCAGCAGTTGCCTCAGAGGAGTTCATCCATTTGGAGGAAGCTCCCCTCTTCCCCATAGATTCTGCTGCACCTGCCTCCCTGCAGAAACATCACAACTCCCCAGTCACAGGATCATTAAGGTTGGAAAAGACTTCTAAGATCATCAAGTCCAACCGTCTACCCAACATTATCATCCACTAAACCATATCCTGAAGTGTCATGTGTTTTGAACACCTCCAGGGATGGTGTTCCAATGTCTCATCACTCAGTATAGAAATTTTTCCTAATATCCAATCTAAACCTCCCCTGATGGAAATTAAGCCCATTACCTCTTGTCCTATCACTAGTTACTTGGGAGAAGGGACCAACACCGACCTCTCTACAACCTCCTTACAGGTAGTTGTAGAGAGCAATAAGGTCTTGCCTCAGCTTCCTCTTCTCCAGACTAAACAACACCAGTTGCCTCAGCTGCTCCTTATAACACATGTTCTTCAGACCTCTCACCAGGTTTGTTGCCCTTCTCTGGACTAGTTCCAGCACCTCAATGTATCTTTTATGCTGCAGCACTCAAAACTGAACAGAATACTCAAGCTGCAGCCTCACCAGTGTCAAGTACTGGGGCATGATCACTTCCCCAGTCAGGTACAGTGGCCTTTTTTTCTTATGGGTGGCTACTGCTTTTCTGACTGGCATAACAGAAGCTGCCAAGAAAGCATAGAAATTACTTTCCCTCCCCTGTAGCTGCAAATAAGTAATTCCCAGGAACTCCTGCCTTGCTGGAGTCTCTTGTCTGGAAGTGGGGTAGGTGGCTTGCAGCAGGGTCCGCTTCTGTCTGGCAGCACTGGGAGTTTGAAACACAAAGCCCTGAGGCTATTATGGTCCCAAATGGAGCAGATGATCAGACAGGCTCCCTGGGAAAGGTTGTGGCTTGCCTGGTTCCCAGCTGGAGAGGAAATGGGACCTTGCAAAGCAGCTCAGGCCGTCTGCTAAATGCAAAACCACGTCCTGAGACCTTTTTCAAAGCACGCAGAGGAATATCTGCCTAGGGACGTCAGTAAGTAGTGAGTCTACAAAGCAATCTGTTTGTGTTATTCTCGTATGGCACAGAATAAAAGCGCTCAGCACTAGCTAAGTGCTGCGCAAATATTAGTGTCTGTTTTGGTTTTTTTTTCACTTGTTGCAGGAGCTGGAGCTTGTCACCCTCATTAAGCTACAGCGTCTGCTTCTGCGAGAGAGCCGGCAGGAGCCTGGCTTTCTTCCTGGGCCACTACTATGGGTCTCAGGACAAGATGCTTCTTCAGAGGAGTAAATGGGAAAGCCTGTTCTTATTTGCATTTTGCACTTCCATCCCCCCTTGCTGTCCTAGTTAGTTGCTCCCCACACCTTCTACCTCTGAAAGTCCCCCTGCAGTGACTCACAAGGTGCCAGGAGTTACAGCAGGGTGTAGCACACTACGTTTGCATCTGCTCCAGTGTCGGCTGCCCTCTTTCTGCAAGTGGCAGGCTCTGGCAAATGCCAGGCTGTTCATTACCATTGCACTGCTCCATACATAATGAGGTAAAATGAAAACAACTTCTCTCGCTGCAGCTATGCGATCTGGGAACTCATAAAGGCTAAAGCGCTTTTAATTATGAGCTTGTTCCGATTATGCCCAGGCTTTCTGTTTCCTCCCATAGAGCAGGCCAGCTCTCTTAGGTCAAGATGAATTTCAGTTACAGAACTTCTGGCACATGCCACTAGGAAAACTGGAGAGTTTCCCTCTCCTAAATCTAGGCACCTGCAATGTGTGATCTATTGCTCCCCAGAGAACTGTTCTTCTGGCTGTAATGTTGCTGAAAGCAGAACACACACATTTGTTTCTGGACACGAAAGAACCTTTCTCTTTTCCTTTGGGTCTCCAGTGCACCAGGAGCCCCATGCTCTCCTCCCAGCCGTGAGGTGGCAGGGTCTGATGAAGCAAAGGGGCCTTAGCCTTTTGTTAGCTTATGCTTCTGCGCTTGGAGCTGAGATTTCAACCAGACTCTCTCCCTACACCCTGAACTTTAGCTGATGTGAAAATGAACTCTGAGCCCTCTCTGGAGAGAGAAGAGAGGATCTGCAAGCAGAGATTCAAGCTGAGAGACCCCTTTCAGTTCCCTGCTCCTGCTGAGTCTGTGTGTAAAAGGACAGGTCAGGAGGCAGAAGGCTTGTATAAGGAGTCTCTACCAGCACTGTGAGGGCAAAAAGTTCATTTTATTACAGCTTGAAGTGGAATTATTGTGGAAACTTTCAGTGGTACTGAGTCTCTGTCTCATGTTTTGCTGGATGCCAATACAGCTGTAACAGTTATGGCCAATTAATTAGAACTACTTCCCCTTGTTTTTCCCTCATAAATCACTCTTTAGTCAGTCCAGAGAGAAAACAAGGGAAGAATGAAATAAGTCTGAAGTAAAATATGAACCTCCCTTTTATGCCATATTTCAGACAATAGCAGGCTGTGGGACACTCAGGGAATAGGCTTTCTGAGCCACTGCTCCATGAATTCACACTCTGTTTATGAGCCTCTTCAGTGTATAAAGTGAAGTTTTTAATGGCTGTTGCTGTTCCTTTTGAATGACTGTGAAGTCTGGGTCATGGCAGATCAGAGTGAATTCCCCTCGTCTTCACTGCCTTCAGAATTAGGTTTTTCTGAACTGTAAAACCTGATGAGGGTGGGTCAGCTCAGAGCTCATCCATGATGAGGATCTGAATCAGGATTCCAGCCAGTGTGCTCACCCTGATTGGGAAGGAAGACTGGGATGCTTTATTTTTGTGTGTGTTTTGCTTTGCATCAGCTCTATGGGTAGAATGCTCTGTCACTGTCTAGAGGTGGGTCATCTCCATTCTCCATGGAAAACAGACCAGGAAAATTTTGTGTATATAGCTGAACTTGGGTGGGATACGTCTGGGGCTTTGTACTTGGCTGGTTAGAAGGTTTGTGTGATCTTGGCTTGGCCTTTTTGGTATCCCAGCTGAGGACGTGTACCTCCCTATAAAAGGTCATGGCTATGATGAATGTGAATTGCATGTAAAGTAGTCAATGTGAGATGGATGTTGGAATACTGCATGGGCAGTGTGATGGGTGGATGTGATGTACAGTGCTCTTTGAGTGGGTGAAGGGGAAAGAAACAACCCAGCTCTGCTCTTTAAATGTTTTTTGGCAAGATTCCTCCTCCAAGGGGTATTTGAGGTGGCAGGGTGAGCAGTAAGCTACTGTTAGATACAGGCCCAAAAGTAGCTGAGGAAGTGCACAGGGATGCTGAATGACTGCAAACCTCCAGACAAGTTGAGCACTGCCATCATCCCTTTGCTCCCTGTATTGTTCTCTTACGGGTTCATCTTTTACCAGTGTTCCATATAGAAGTGACTGGTCCAGTGCCATGAAGTTCTTTACATCTCTTAGGTCTAGAGGAAAGCTGAAAGCTGCAGAAACATTCTTACGTGCTGTACTCAGTCTTGGGTTTTCCTGTATGGAGCCTCTGTAGGCTTAGCAGAGAGCAGACCATGATATGTTAATGAATCCCATCTGGCTGGCCTGGGCAACTGTGCTAGCAGCAGTGATTCCTGCCATCAGTCCCAATAGCTCTGGAGAGGGCCAGGGCAGATCTTCAAGAAGGCTATTTTGGTCTAGACTTCAAGCCTCCTGGGAGGTAGAAGACATATCTGTAACATGGAGAGCATCTGTCTACGAGATGGGTCAAGTCAGAGAGCTTGGCCATTGGTGTTGCTAACCTGGTGTAGAAAATGATCGTGCAGTTTCCTGATCCCAACCCCAAGCTATTGATACACTGCACTTTATTATTGCAGGATGCTGTTGAATGAAGTGGCCGGCACTTTTCCCAGCTCTTTAATTCTGCTGCTAATGTTGCCTTCTGTTTTCCATAAGCTATTATTTCCAGTCTTTGTTGACTTCCCAGAAACCTTTGTGAGCATCCTCCAGATAATGACGATCTGTGTATCCATATGTAGTTCCTGGAGCTTTCATGAAAGGCGAACTCTGGGCACTATGTGAACTACACTTAGTTTCTCTTTTATCCAAAATTCAGAAAGCTTAAACAAAATATCCCCTTGGCATTGTTCCTAGGAAACCACTCACCAGGAGGTTGGAAATAATCATACAGATAATTTACTTGAATGCTGCCGATATGCACATTTTAGTCTTCTCCTTCTAGTTTGAAAGAAATTGGAAAGAGTGGCAGTGTTACTGTCTTTTGAGAAATAATAGTGGCAAAGGGTTGCACAGGCAGTAATTCTTAAATTTCTTTTGTAGCATTAAGGGCAAATAAAAAAAAAAAGGCAAACATAAACCAACAAAACCTGCTACAAACCAAAACTCAGCCTGCAAGTAGCAGTAAGCAAGCAAATTCTGTTTTTTGTTGGTTTTTTTTTGTTGTTTTTTTTTGTTTGTTTGTTTGTTTTTTTTTATTGCAGACTGAAGTTAATTGGTATTTTTTTCTTTTGTAAGAGCATCCAAAGACTATTTGTAGTTCTAATGAGAGATCTGTTGTTCTGAGGAGGGATTAACATAGAAGTTTGGGAGGGAAGCAGATTTTGGCTGACATGCTAGTATTGTTACAGTCTTCCCCCCCTCTTAAGTTTTCATCTTCCAAAAATACAGTTTTTAATTAAAATAAAAGGGGGAAACTTCTCGGCCTTTCAGCTCGGCAGCACATACAGACAAATAAATTAAAAAGTGGGAGAAGTGGAACTAACCCAATAATCCGTGAAAACCTAATTTCCCTCACAAGCATCACTGACGCAAGCATCTCCCCTCTCCCTTCCCCTTCTCCAGTTCAGGGGCAGTGATTGGAGAAATTGGCTAACAAGATCAGAAAATTTAATTACTGTTCTGCCTCCCCTTCCCAAGAAATTGGATGTCACACTTCCTTGTAGCCTGTTTTTAAGATGTGCTTTAGATGGTTTTCATATGACTTGAACTTGACTCCCCACCCTCTCCCTCCACCTTTCTCCCCCTGTTCCCCATGGAAATATCCATCCAATACAGTTAATCCTTGGACCAGGAGCTGAGATAGGAGAGAGACCATGGCCATGTTGAAAGCTGTGGTAAAGCTCTGTCAGGCCTAAATGGTGCCATTTTTGGTTCCTGGTGTTGGAGGGAGTGTCACAGAGAGAGAGGTGGGGTTGGGATGCTCCATCTCTCCATTTCATGCTGGAACACGTGAAAGGAGAGAACAGGGTCAGAGAGGGCTTTGGATTTGCATTACTCTTGCTCCTCTGGTTTTATACCTGGGACACAGACAGTACAAGTAAGAATTTTCCTATCTGTTCAAGCTGTAGGTCTTAGGCCTAAGCTTCCTCTTCTTTTCCGTCTTGCTTCTAGGCTGAGGCATTTGTCGGGGCCCTGGGGATACCGAACAGCAGAGGCTATTTCTGCTTGGCTGCCGCGAGGGTCTGGGCAGGGCAGAGATGAATGCATTGCAGAAGAGAGGAAACATGGCTTGCTTTGTAATGTTGCTTCTATCATCGGGAGGGATCTCAGACATGTAATTAACTAAAAAGGAGGCTGTTTTGCATAACACAAGCCTGTTGTATCCAGCTCAGCGGGTCTGGTGACCCAGGCTTTGGTCTCATGGCTGGCGATGTCACCAGGGTCCCCTGGTAGCAGAGCAGCCTCACTGGAGACAGCTGCTCTATTTATTTTTTGGTTTGTATTCTCAGCATGTCCTGTTCTGTGCGAACTGTAAGCCTGGCTTAGAAATTCAGTGCAAGCACCTTATCAGATAATGAATAATGATTTATTGAACATATGGGTAAACAGCATAGATAAGATATAAATATACTTCGGAAATGCAGTTGCATTTGTAAGAATGTATTCCAAATCAGCCCTGGGGCTTTCAGCTCTGTTTGCAGGTGACACAAAGGCATCTCCTGCATGGGCTGCTGTGTGTTCCTGCAGGTCCCTCTCTATGTGCACATGCCCATAGGAAAAAACGAAGGACAAAGTGTGAGGGCAAAGATATCTGCTAAGAGATACTCCCAGGGACATGGGCATTTGTTTGCTCTTGCCATAGGAGCTGGTCTTGAGCAGGTTAAAGCAGTGTGAAGTGCATCCCCTCCAAGTAAATGCCTGCTGCTGGGAGAAACTGGACGCTGGAACCAGTGTCTGATGACAGCATATAAGGTACTTGTCTTGAAGATACAGGGGTGCTGGACCAGGGGCTGGCTGCTCTTGGTAGGGCCAGGGCTGTGTGTGCCAGGTTTGTAGAGCCTTGTGTTGAAGCTTTCCCCTCCACAGTTGCACACCAACTAGAACCCAAATCCAGGTAAAGTTATCTGAATGTGTGTGTGCCTGATGTATTTCTGATGGGAGTGTAAATCGGCTGCCTTATTTGAGCCAAAATTTGAGTTTTGATTTGATTTAAAGAAAACTGGAGATTGTTCACCTATTCGAAATAAACCAACACCGTGGAAGCAGCATTGCTTATACTAGCTGGAGTGTTGGTTAAGCTGGAATGGAGACATGAAGTCACAGCTGCTCTGTGTGCATGGTGGAGGTACCTCAGGCTAGGGGGTAACATGAGGGCTGGGGCTGGATATGGAAAATGGGTTCATGTCACTGAACACTTTTATGCGCATAAAGCAGCTTGCATATACCCTCTGCCTCATGTCATTGTATGCTGTTTGCAAAGAGCATTTGCTTGCAAAGAGCAAAGTTTGCTCTGTGAGCATGTGGGTACCTAATTTCTGCAGATAGTACTGTGACTGCCTCCAGAGGAAGATGGAAAGCAGGATTCAGTTGTTAAACATGGGATCAGTTATGTATATGAATGTGGTGACTAGTGCCATTTGCAATGCTCTGGGAATAGAATGGCCAGCTTGCTCTTCCTTTAGAAATAACTCCTCCTCAGCAAATACCAGCTTACTGGCCTTGCTCAGCTGAACTAACAGCTGTCCATGTGCTGCCTGTTGAGTCTGTCACATCTTTGCTGCTGATTTTGCAGCAGCTGTTGGTGGAAAACCCATTGGAGGTCCAGTATACCCTTGCTATTTTAGAAGTTGTCCAAGAGATGTGGTAATGCTCCACCCCCACCATCTTTAGATATTCACTCATCCTCCTCTGTGCATCTCTTCCTGTGTGGCACTAGCTGCCTAAAGTAATGATCTCTCCCTCTGAAGTCTACTCATTGAGAAGCCTCTGCAGGCTGAGTGGAGGGCAAGCAGTCAACCTGGCCTCCTTTATTCTCCATGCTGCTGTTGATTTTTGCTCTTCCACCTTCTGGTCAGGGGCCCTGCTGTCAGTGAGCCAGTATTGCTTGGAGCCCCCCAGGGTCAAGGATAAATGACAGCCACAGTTTTCCCCTCTGCTTTAATCATCACCCGCCAAAGGCAGTGAAGTTCAAATCCTTTAAACAAGAGGGAAGTCAAACTCACCCAATGGGTTGTTAGGTGTCTGAACCACAGGCATGGCAGGGTTGTAAAATAACTGGCTAACCTGCAGATATTGTAGTTCAGAGTCTGGCGTTTTGATTGTTGTCATAGCAGCTTTCAAAGTCTGAGGGAGATGTTAGAGGTGATGCTGGATTTTTTCAAAGTAACATGTGTGATAATCCTTTAAGATGCAGAGCAGGCATGGTTCAAGAGTCTTCTGAGATCATCTTTTGCATGCAGGGGTGGTGGTGCAATGGATGAATGTGGGAATAGAGCTAGTATGGGTTTTCCAGCTTCGATCCTGCCACCTGTGAGTAGAAAGAAGTTGGGTTTTTTTCATGTGCTCTACAATAGTGACTGTGGCATTGCTTTTGCTGAGGCTTTTGTGGAGAATTGGGGTATTTTGTTTTGTTTTTTTGACCTTAAGATTTTTCACTGTCTCACTGTGTGAATGCTTTCCTCTCACTCCTCCCCCATTTGTGCTCATCATCCCCTTGTTTTTCCCCAGCAGGCCTGGTTTGCCGTTGTGTGACTTCTGGGCTAAAAGGTAAATTACAAAAGCCTCGGGACTGAGAGGTTGATAAAGCTTTGCGATCCAATCTATTGGCAAATACAGCCATAGAGAGAATTCGATTTGCATACATTTCCTATCCTGAATTCCTATGGTGCTATTAGGAGTCACCATAGCTAACACAATCTCTGAACTGTGGGGCTTATAGGCATGCAGAAGTACACCTTCTTGGAAAGAGGTTTACTGAAGCGTTTTTCAACTTATTGTCCACCCCATCCCCCTCCTTTTCCTTCCCATCAGAGGATTTTGTGCTGCTGTAGAGACTCTGATCTGAGCTAATTCTTTGATGAAACTTCACAATAGAGAAACAGAGCACTGCTCTGGGGAGACTCCTTCCTGCTCAAAAAGGTCGAAATTGTGCTTGCTTGGTAAGGTGGTGCAGCCTGAAGGCAAAGAGTCTTTGCTTGCTGCTCTCATGGTGTTATTTTACCGGTGGACACTGAGCTGTGAGTACTGCTTGGGGCAGGGGGAAGATGTGGGAAAGGCTGGTTGCCTGAGGGTTATTTGTATCAGGTGGCAGAGAATTAGGGTGGGTGATTATCAAAGTGATCATGGAGAGTTGCCTGGGTGCACAGATGGGGGCCACAGTGTGCTTTCCTCGCTAAGATGCTCAAGGAAGGGGTTTAGAGATCACAGCAGTCTGAGTGGTGGGAGGATAACCCCGTGGCCTCTGCTAGTTCTGAGTGAGACCTCTTCTATTTCACCTGGGCCTAGGCGCTGCTATTAAGAGATGTGTCTGAAATTTTAAATCCAAACTGTTCTTTTCCAAGGTCTCTTGTCTTTCACATACAAATCAGAGTGGATGTAGCGATGGATTCAGGTCCTGCCACATCAGACTCCTCTAGCTGATCTTCACCTTGGTGAAGCATTCGCTAAACAAAGCTATGTGCCAGCACCCGCCTGGAGTCATGGGCTCTGTGGGATCAGCTCCCGTGGGAAAGTTAGCGATCTGCGTCTTGTTGGCCTTGGTCTTTCCTCCTTCCCCCTTCTTGTGCCTGGCTGCCCCATTAATTGATTAGTCCACTGTTGAGCTGCTGCTTCTGGAGCTGAATGCAACGAGTGAAACCGCGAGAGCAGAGAAAGGGAACAGTGATTCTGAGTGCCAGGCTCGCATCTGAAAGATTACGGCACAATCTAATGAGCTCATTAATTTCATTTCATTAACCAAACAGTGCTTGTGGAGAATGGCAAATATTTAAAGAAGCACAGCAGGGTCAGAAACACATTTAATTAATGTTGTCACATGATACTGAGAACAGGAGGGGGGAATAAATCCTGATGCTATATATTAACATCCACAGTGACTTCTCTTTTATATTTAATGTGCTTCTTGGGTGAAAGTCCTCTCACTCTTGTATGTCTGCCTGGCTCCTATTATCACAGTGCCTGAGCAGCTCCCTGACTTGAATGTGTTTCTTCTTCCTCCCAGGGTCCCTGGAAGTCAGTCAGTGCCGTTACCCTGTTTAGAGGGGAATACACAAGGCAAGAGGAGAGGACTCCATCACAGTTGTCAGTTGTGCAAAGGGTCCGTGGCAGATGATGCTGTTTTCTCTGTGGTTCTTCTCTTTGGTAGTCCATGCCTACTGTGATTATTAGTCCAAACTCATCAGCTTCCTGCTCATCCAGCTGGGTGCCCTAGATGTCACAGCGTGAGTGAAATCAGAAACTCAAATAAATGATAGGGAAGGCAGAGGGTCAAATCCTTCCTCAAACCCTTTGAAGTCTGGTGCACTTGGCTTGGCTGTTTGTAGACTGGTGTGAGTCACAGCAGTTACAAAGTGGGTTCTCAGCCCATTCTCCCCTATGTCTAAGGGAATTTAGATCTGGGAATTTTCAGTGTATTAAGCTGGGTTGTTGAAGTGAACTTTGATAAAAGCTCATTTTGATTTGGGGGACGATATCTCATTTGTGGTTCTTCGGTTAGGTCTACTGTGAGGCATCTGATGAAAACTACATATTGCTTTTCTGATTGTCCTGGTACACTCTGCTTCTTTGGGAAAATTGAATTAGGTTGGATACCCAGAATGCACCAGAAGGTCTGGGTTTCTCACTGACAAATTATTTCTGTGGTTTCCAGTTCAAGAAGCATCCCAGCTAAAGCAATCTCAGAGGGTCTGGAACTGTATTTTTACCCTGAATCTGCTGGGGATCCTGTGTTTGTACACATGCTATTTTGCAACATAATGGGATGGACTTAACTTTGCTGAAGGCCTTGCTTTTGAGAAGGCCAGGAGGTGGCTCTGATTAAGGGTTAAGTGGCCAACTCAGCTTGCCTGGGATGTTGATAGGGTCAGGTCTACAGTACCAGAAAAATCATCTTGGCCAAGGAATCATAAAACCAAGTTAGCTTTGCTGTTAGTGGTTAATCTGACAGTGCTCAAAAGAAGCTGTGCCCTCCAGTACTGCCAGTGATGGGTCCCCCACTCCAGAGCGTTGGGCAGCCAGGTGTGAATTGTTTTTAGCTAAGAGTCTGAGATGGCTGCAAATGCCTTCCTGAGGCTGTGGGTGCTTTGGGAGCCCACTTCATCCTGCCAGCAAACCTCAGGGTTTCACCTGTCCAGTTGCAAGCCTCCCACTGTTGAGTAAAGCCATGCTGGAGGTCCAGGAGGGATACCCATCTGCAGACATGACCATTTTTTTTCTTTTCCATAAAAGCAAATGCACTATATTTGGCAGTGTTCCTCAGTCGTGATTATACCAACATTATAGAACTGCCTTCTATTAATGCAATAGTGATAATTCATATTATCAGTTCAAAGGAGTGGTGCTTTCTGGCAGGCCAGGTAGAGAGCAGGCAGAGCTGGGGTGTGCAGGGGGCTGCTGTCATTGATGGTTGCAGCTGGAGGAAGCAACTGGACCGAAAGGCCAAGCATAAATTGTGAAGTGCCTATGAATTAGTCCTTTGGTGACAGCTTTGTCCAACAGCTTTCTTGGCACTGTCTGGCACTTCCATGGGCAATTGTGCATGACTGGGGTTCAGAAGAAGGCAAAGAGCAGGAGGAGAGGGCCTTCTTTTGCTTTGTGCTATGGCAGTTTGCCCAGTACCCTATTTCTCACCCCCTGGCTTGTCATTACTTGATTGTTCTTTATTGCAATAAAATGAAGCCACGTTTTGAGCTTGTGAGTTCATCCTCCATCACGCAGTGCTAAGCAGTGTGGCCTGGGGCCAGGTGCTTCCTGATGGGATCAGCTGGTGGGAGTCTCACTGAGCAAAACCCACTGCTGCTGCAAAGCTGGAGTGCATGGGGTGCCTGGCTGGTGCTGAGAGGTCTCAGTACTGCTCTGGAAATGTTCCCCACCACAGTATGAGGCTGTGCCGATAGGATGAGGGTTTTATCCCCCTGTGCTAGGGACTTAGCAGTGCTGGTGGCCCAGATGAAGTCCCTGTGGGGATGCCAAGGCGTTAGTTGTGGTTATTGCTCCCTTTGAGAGAGGATACAGTGCCCATCATTGCATTAAGACTGCACTGTAGCAGAAATACCTGCTTATGATTCCTGCTGGTCGTTTGGTTGCAACCTTTCTATCCACCTAGATGGAAATCTGTGCCAATGAAGTAATGGAGACTGTGTCCTTGGCTGGCAGATGTTGTCTGCCAGGAGCTCCGGGGCTCATGCTGGATGAGTATGTGATTAGTGCCCAGGAAGCAGATCACAACTATTTCCGCGGTGAGTTGGTTAGACTGTCCTTCCCATTTCTGGCATATGGGCCTTGGGAAGGTCCATCTTGTGCCTTGTGCTTGGGTAGATGGTTCTGATATGCAGCCCAGTATGGGAAGAGGCAAAATCCCTCCCTGCTACAGGGCCTGCTATGAAGACCTCACTTGCCTTGGAAAGAGCAATAGTACAGTGTGACCTGGAAAAATGTCCCCCCAGATCCAGCACAGCCGTAGGACAAGAGAGCCCTTGTCTGGGATGAAGTTGTAGCCTAGAGCAGGAGGTGCAAACCCTGGGGAACCTGGCAAGGCTCAGCCAGGTTCAGGCAATCTTGCCAAGTGCTTGTGATGCTGATAGCATTTCTGTGCTCTTGGTGACATGAGTTGCCCTTCCTCAGGAAGATCTGGTTTTGTCCCGTCTTTGGAGCTGGTGAGCAAGCCTCCCACTACATTCTGCTGAACCTCTTCTTATTTCTGGGAGAAAGAAGTTATGTCCTCTTGATTGAAATCACAGTGACAAAAATCTCTGGTGGCAGAGGAAGTAGCTATGCCATTCAGTTGCTGCTCTGCAGCAATAATGCCTTGAGGATCGTGGTTTGCTGTATAGCTGTTTGCATACATTAAAGCAGAGCTTCCCCATCGCTTCCTGGCTCCTTAAAACGCCAGGTCACACCAGGGATGTGACAAATTGACTGGTGATCTGGAAGGACATCAAACGGAAGGATTTAGTTTCTGGAGGGGGCTAGTCCGGGGAACTTCTCGAAGGAGAAACAAAAAGCTTTCCAAAAACCAATTGCTGTCTGTTCTGCTGCTTCTCCAAGGGAGAAACTGGAGTGAAAGAGCACCTGACAGCAAAATGCTTCCTGAACTGCTGCTATTGCACATAATACCCATTCCCAGCCTCTCTGAGTAAGTTTTCCACTGCCTTTGAATATGTTTTCTACTTCACTAGTGTCGTCAGTGAACAGATTTTCTTGCCCTACTCTCTGAAATCTGGACTGTGACCAGAAGTTTGCTTACCCCCTTTATGCTCAAGATGCTTGAAGCTCTGTCAATTGGCCAGCTTGTGAAAGCAGAAAAAACGTTTCTTTTAAACCTTTCAAACCATACTGAAAAATCAGAATATTTAGGGGATTGAGGAAAATCAGCTTTGTCAGTAGAAAACTGAAAGTTATAATATAAATCCAAAACTGTGGATTTCAACAGAACTTAAAATAATTATTTTTTTTTTTTTAAATTTGTGTGTGTGTGTCTTTCTAGGGAGAGAGATATTTCTGGCTTGTGAACTGAGAGGCAAAGATTTTTTCCCAGCTCTAGTAGTGGCACCTTCTGCAGTCAGAATTGATAGCTTAGATTCTCAAGGTACTTCAGGCTTCAATACTTACGCTCCCTTAATTGAGGTATTACAGATACTATGGATTTTTTTAGCACATCCTTTATTTTTTGTTGTTTTTCATGGCTCAGTGGTTGCCTCCATGGGTGAATTTGAAGCTTTCTCCAAAAGGTAAACAGAAATCCTATTAAAAAAAAATAAAAGAAAGTGAGTCTAAATATAAATCTGTAAAAATCAGACTTCTCTGCAGCAGCATTAAAGGCAACCAATTGATTTCTGGTATCTGTTTGAAGAGCTAAGTGAGGGAGCCAAAGGGAATATTGTCCTTGTGGCTGTCAACGTCAGACCTGGCAGCTCTGGTGCCAGGTGTCTGTTATGGACGTGGCAACAGATCAATGAACTGAGAAGAGAAACTGCATGGGTGAAGTCCTTGCTCTTCTAAAATCTGGGGCAAAAATCCCACAGGTTTCCATGGGTTTCAGCCTTGATGGGGAAAAAGGAAAAAGACATGTTCTTTTTCTACAACTTTGGCCCACACATTTACTCATCCTCCAACCAAAGTTATTCTTTGTCAGCAGTTCTGCTTTCCAGAAGATGCTGAGTAAGTATCTTCAGCAAATCCAGCTCCTTTACTCCTAGATGTGTGCTCAAAGGCATGAACAGCTTTTGAAATTCATGACCTTGGAGAAAGCCACGGAAAACAGTTTCCCAGCCCAAACTATGCATCATTTTTGGTAGCCCAGCTCTCTGTCCATGAAACTTCGTGCTTTTCTTCTCTATCTCTTCCATTGCATCTCTCCTTAGGCATTCTGGCAGTCATTTCGATTAATGTTATGTTGTGGCTGAAGTATTTAAAATTTGGGGTGTTTTTGTTTATTTGTTGTGTTGGTGGGTTTTGGTTTTGTCCCCCCCCCAAGAATTTTTTTTTTTAAATCTCTTTTTACTTCTTATGGAAAAATTTAGACAAAAAGTGGTTTTCATTAGAAATTCCACAGGGAAGGAGTAGCAGACGAAATCATGTTTTCTGACTAGCTCTTGTTTCAAATACCAAGGCAGAGTGAATCTTTTATAAGCCCTTTTAGAGGAGGGATTGCAAACAGAATTGTCCCTGAAAATGGAAAACATCCCACACCCCCTAAAAAGGGATGGGCCATTGTTGTAAAGGGGTCTCTACTGCTACTGCTTCACCTCTTCTGATTAAACACTAACACACTGCCTTTAAGCAAAGCCTCCAGGCAAGCTTTCCATATTCATAAGACAATGACTTTATCAGGAAAGGATACATTTTGGGCAAATGTCAATATGAATATTACAGTCTCTTTGCTCTTTGTATTGTCCCTAAACTGTCTAAGTGAAGTTGTAGGAGACAATGTGCAATTACGCTGTCACTGAAGTTTGTGGAGCTCTTTGCAGGAGCTTTTGAGAGATAGCTGCCTAGGCATGGTGGGACTACCTGGTCCCGTGTCTCTACTGTGCTTCAAAATGGACTGTATATTGTGTTTCACTGCATGTGTGGGCGATATTGACGTGTTTGGGAGCAAGGTGTTTTTGCTATCCTCTTCAGCAATGAAAGCATAACAGATGTTGTGATTAGGAGCTTCCAGAGGCCCAAGAAGAGGAGATCTTGAGAACTTGTATACCTGTTTTCAGGAACATCCTCAGGTCTCCTAGGCTTCCTAGCAGTCACAGCCTCTGTGACTCAAAGGCATCTAGTGCCATCCTAAGGACACAGCAACAAAGCTGCTGCTCCTCTAGCTGTTGCAGGTTGTCTTTGTGTGGGTGGACAGATGGGAATCCCATTTTGCCAGGCGGCTCCTTATGCAAGGACCAGATCAGGGTAGCAGCCTTGGATGAGAGGAGTTTTTGGGCTCAGGAGTGAGTATTTTGCACACCTCCATGCTTTTGGAGTGAAAACCCTTTTCTTATCATGTGCTGAGTTTCTTGTTTCAATTGCTGACAAGTTCTGTGGAGGACCCTGTGGCAATGGAATGGAGGTGATGCTGGTACCTTGTTTGCTGTGGTGTTTTAGGGCCCAGGAGACAGGGTCCTCTTGTTTCTTTTGTTTTTGTGAGTGATAAAGCCTTTCAGGGATAAATAATATTTTTCATTCTATTTATTATTTATTTCCCCCATTTAATATTTAAATGCACTCAATCTTTAAATTGCTAGGAGCTAGGAAAACTGGTGAGCCAGAGGAAGCATTGATAAAACGCAAGCATGGCCAGAGGGTGTAGTTGAGCACCATGGGGAATGGGTTTAACTGTCCTGTTGCTGCTGAGATGGGTTAACCTCTTCCTGTCCACTGGGATACACAAAAGTCTGTCCTGACAGCTGTTTCAGCTGAAACAAAGAAGGTGCTGAACAGGTGCAACAGTCTGGGGTGGTATTTAGTTAGTATCCATATGGGCTTGCACAAGGCATCACTGGGATTGGTCTCCTGGGAAGAGACCCATGAGGTCTCTTCCACTTCTTCATTTTACCTCTCTGAAAAGGCAAAATCCTCTTATTCTCAACAGACCCATTTGCAGCACATGGAGACAGGTTAATGGGTAGTGAGGATAATACAGGTTTAGGATGAAGACTCCCCCTGGCTGTGCAGTGCCAGGGGGTTGAGGAGACCTTGCAGCGAGGGGCTTCTCTGCCCCATGCTGTGTGTGGAAGCCCCTAGTCAGGCTGATAGGACTGTGGTGAACCTTGTCCCCTTCTCCTGCCAGGGCAGAAGGCTGATCTGCTCACATATGTGATGCTGGGAGCAACAGCTGGGCTCCAGACACTGGCTCCTGGTAGCAAAGATGAAGCTGCTGAGCATGAGTGAGAGAAGGTGAAGGAGCCTGGAGGAGTGGTGGATAAGAAAAGCCTTCTGTTGCCAAGTGAAGCAGTTTTATTGCAAGTCTGAATGGTATTTACTGTGTTTTCCTAGAGCCCCAGAGCAAGATTTTGTGTAGTTCAGCTGTCACTAAAAAGCAAATGTATATTTCTAGCCCTCCTGGCCTTGTTGACATTCGGGAAAATGAGAATCCTGAGCATGAAAGAGCCAGCAGGCAAATACCCACTCTCCAGAGTGTGCTATCTTCAGATCCTGGAATAAAACCTGGCAGTTTTGGAGGTTGTGCTTGGGTTCATTGGTACTGAACATCTGCCCAAATTCTTTCTGGTTTGTTCAGGCTGTTTCTGAGACCCACCAGGCTTGGCCTGAAAATGCATTATTCAATGGCATTGATCTCGGTGGTAGTGAGCTGTTTCATTTAATTGTTCTCTCTTTGATTCCTTGGATGTTTTCATTCATTCTTTAGCATTCAAGCCTGTCCTTGCTAGTCTAGCCTTGCCGAAAGTATCCCTGTCAGTGAGGTCCTCCTTGCTGGTACGGCTGGATGTGGCTGGGGAGCACTTCTATGAAGGGGATGAAGAGGGAAGCATCCTTCCATCAGCCCTGTGTGCAGCATGAAGCTGAGCAGCATTACACGTGCCTGGCTTTCTGCTGTCAGGGAGAGAATAGCAGAGCCCTTGGATTGTGGCTTTTTCCCAGGGGATAGGGAGTAGGGGGATGCCCAGGGTAGCAGGCACAGTGAGCTGGAGGGGCTGAGACTGCTGCTGGGTATTGGGAGAAGACTTCAGCTGAGAAAACAGTGTCTGCTCTCCCTGCTGCCTTCTCTGGTTTGGGGTTTTGTTTTTTTCCTATTCCCATCAAGATAATTAAATCAGAGGTTATGATTGCGGGTGGGGGAAGGATAAGTGTCAGACAGCCCTCCCTGGGTGGAGTCCTTGTACCTTCCTTCCTCCCACAAATGCCACCTCTGAGCAGGCGTCCGGTTTTGTTCTTTTTTTTGTTTGTTTTATTTATGAATAAATAATTGCCACGCAGAGAATAAATCAAACAGCTCTCGCTGCTCTGACACTTTCAGCCAGCTTGTTACTTTCCCTTTATCTAGCTCTGAGTGATGCCTGGCAAAGTTTGCAGCTTTCACAGCTCTCTTCCCTCCCACTTTCTTTTGTCCTCCTCAGCGCCTCCCTGCAGACCTTTCCCCCAGTTTTATTCCCTGCTGGGTGATGCTGTCCCAGGCCACACAAGTGAAAACATATCCAAGGCTGAACAAGATTTCCCAAGGGAGGGCTGGTAGTGGAAATGGCACAGGGGAGCCATTTATTGTTCTCTACAGACTCAAGGCTTGCACTACTTGGGGGAAAACTTGCTCTGGAATGGTTTTGTGGTTTTCTTTCCAGTACACGTAAGTATTTTGAGAAATGTTGGGTGCACAAGGTGGGAGTGTGTGTGGGAAAGCTCTGTAGCATATGTCAGGACTTCACTTAAAACAGGTGTAGATTTACTGTCCTCTTTCCCTCTAAGGTAACAGGTATTTACAGGGTAAAATTTCCTATATTATATCAGTTAAAAATAAAATTAGAGGCCAGGGTTGTTGTCCTTGGTCATGTACCAGTGTAAACATCCCTCTGGACAGCACTGGTCTAAACAGCATCAGCAAAATTTTTTCCTGACCCGACTGCACTCACTCAAAGGTAACAGGAGAGATCTGAGGATATCAGGAGCAAACTGGGACGCTGAAGACCTAGGCAGAGGTTTGTTGTATTTCTCCACCTACTGTTGATCTCAGTTTTTCTTGAAGCAGAGCTCTTCGGTGCCCAGAGTCCCCAGCATGCACTGCCCAGAGAAAATGCCGAGCGAGCTGCCAGCAGGGTCAGCACCAGTGTTAAATCCGTTGCTGGCTGGATTTTCCCAAGGCCCATCAGATGCTGCTTTTCAGTGCAGGTGCCTCTCTTTCATACAGGTGATTTATCAGACACGTCTGACACATTGATCACAAAGCAGTCAGGACAGGTGTGAGGTATCCCTTAGGGAGCAGAGGCTGTTTGCCTCCTATACCCTTTCTGCTGGACTCCTGTCTGCACAGCAATGCTGGGCAGCATGCTCAGCAGTTCCCTCTCCCACTGCTGTGCTAGCGCTGGTCTCTTCCTCATGAGTTCCTGTCGTGTTGCCGTTTGCTGCTTATGCTGTAAATGCTTTTTGGATGGGGTGACCACACATGCTGGAAAGGTGGCAGAGGCAAATGGGTATTTGTGGAACTGCAGCCTCCCTTTGGGTCCAGGTTGTTACTGGTAATGTTGGGGTTTTACTTAGTATTGCTCTAACACCAAATGCATGGAAGAAATAGAGTTGTGGTATCTGAGAGCTGAAAAGGGATTGTGCAATGTCATATTGTGCTGAGCCAGATGTGTGCTGCTGGCCATCTTTCTAATGTAGCATCCTTTAATGGGCTAGTGCTTGCCTAAGCCGTTGCCTAAGCCGTTGCCTAAGCCGTTGCCTAAGCC